>JARQOD010006117.1:0-44521 GCA_033576555.1 Oophaga sylvatica | reverse complement strand
GGGAGGCCGGGTAATGGTTTTAAAGGTTTAAGCAAGAGGCTGCAACAGCTTACAGTCCACAAATTGTAATGTTGGTTACGTTCTATAGCTCTTGTGCTTGGGTGGATAAAATACTTGAAACAGGTGAAAAAAAAGTCTTGTTTGCTTCATACAAATTGGCAAAAATAAACACAAAGGTGCAAACACAGAAGCAGGAACACAGCAGGCCAAAGTTCTAATTCATCAATAACTCTCCACAAAGTTTCCCCAATTTCTTCATTTCCCGCAAGTCCGCAACCGGAGGTTTCAAGAGCAGAGTTCAAGTCCACAAGAGCTCCAGAGTTTCTCAGAAAATGGGGAGTACAAAGCCAAGGCTCAGGAGCAGAACACGGTTCACTGCAGCCAGATTTGAAGCACTGATTGCTCAGGTGGGTGTTTAAAGCAAACAGAGAGAATCAGGGCGGGAAAATGCAAGCTGGAAAACTCCTTTTAAAATGAGGGCAAGATAGCCAGCAAAACGAAAGCAAAATGGCCGCGAACAAACTGAGTTTCAGAAAACAGATATAAAACCTTACATTACTCCCCCTTAGGGGCAACCCTCCGGATGACCTCAGACCGGCTTATGGGGTACTTGATGAAACTGCGGAGCAAGCGAGGAGCATTAACGTTATTGCTGGCTCCTGATTGTCCCACGGGGTACCTGCCATTTAATCGATATTGTAACTTTTTTCTATACAACCTGAATCTAAATCCTTTCCCCCACAAATTCTTCCTGCCATCGCTGCACTGGGTCAGGGCAAGGAGAAGAAGTCCAGGAAACGTATTGGGTGTTGCAGCCTTTAGTAGGGATACATAAAAAGGGGGATTCTCTAGTTCTGGGCAATTGAAGACGACAAGCAACGGCACTTATAATCTTACTGATTTTTAGGGTCCCATGTACTTTGTCCCAACTTAGAGATGGAATCCTTAACTTAAGATTTTGGTTGATAGCCAGCCATCTCCTACCTTAAACTGGTGCAGGTTTACGAAATTTATCTGCTGCCTTCTTGTACCTTTCTGAGCCTTCCGATTCTCCTTTAGAAGATCCATATTCTTTTTGTAAAGTCTACTCTTTCAGCCACTGTGGCAAAGGCGTCTCTATGGGAAATGTGGTGAATTTAGGATATAAACCTAAATTAGAGAAAAAAGGGATGTTTAGTGGAGGCCCTGAAAGGGTTTTGTAAGGAACCAGCCAATGGAGTAGATCCACCAATAAACCCCGTAGGTGGCAGAAAACAGCGGGATACTGCCCAGGGTTTGTTGGTTGTTCTTTGTCCATTAGTCTGGGGATGAAAAGAGAAGAAAGGTTTACTTTAATGTCCAATGCTGCACAGAAATTTTGCAAAACCTAGAAGTGAATTGCACCCCTCGATCCGAAAAAACCTCATCCGGTACTCATGTAAACGAAACACATCTTTAATCATCAAATCTGATGTCTGTTTTGCAGTGGGGTAAGCCGACACAAGGGATTAAAATGAGCTGCCTTTGTTAAACGATCAACCACCACTAGAAAGTGTTCTTCCCTGAGAGGTTGGTAATTCGACAATGAAGTCCATAGAAAATGGATCCCCACGGGGGGACGGGGTGGGAAGAGGCTGTAACAGACATTTGGGTGAAGAGCGAGGTGTTTTGCATCTTGCACAAACCTCACACGAAGTGACATAATCCAAAACATCTTCCTACAAGTGGGCCACCAAAGAAACGAGAAAGAAAATTCCTGTGTCTTTAGAATTCCTCTATGCCCGGCTATTTTGGAATCATGAATGAGTTGCAATACTCTCAATTGACTGTTTCAGGTATATCAGACGTTGTCCCAGAATCCACACACCATTCTTAAAGACAAGACTTACGTCCCTTGGGGGTTGAGCCAAAAAAGAATCCGCATGGTATGTTCCTTGTTTTAAATTTTAGGTCTTGATGATGAATCACTCCTAGGAATCTGAGTCAGGAAGGGAATAGTCTTAGGAGGAATATTTGGACGTGTCTCTGCTGAGTAAATCCTAGAGAGTGCATCAGCCTTTCCATTGCGCGATCCTGGTCTATAAAAAATTTAATAAAATTAAATTGGTTTAAGAAAAGATTCCAGCGAGCCTGGCGAGGAGTCAGCACTTAGCCGACTGATAAACTAAGATTACGATGATCTGTCAGAAACGACTATTTGCTGTGCAGCTCCTTGCAGAAGGTGTCTCCATTCTTTGAGGCGGCAATAATGGCCAACAAACTCTCTATTGCCACATCGTAGTTCTTCTCACCCGAAGACAATGCTGGGAAAAGAAGGCACAGGGATGCAAGACATTCTTCTCACCTGTTCTCTGAGAGAGTATACTCCCACGGCACAGTCTGAAGATCCCCTCTATTATGAAGGCAAGCTCTGGGTTGGGATGTACTAGAATAGGTGCAGTGGTAAATTTATCTTTTAGACGGGAAAATGCTTCCTGGGCTTGGGGAGTCCAGGAGAACTTAGACTCTTTCCGGTAAGTTGGGTGATAGGTGACACTACCTCAGAGAAATTTCTAATGAAACGTCTATAGAAGTTTGCAAACCCGATGAAGCGCTGTACCTCCTTCACATTTCTAGGACTTGGCCAATCATTGATGGCTTGGGTTTTATTCCATCCATACTAATTCCTTGTGTTAGACAGTACATACCCCAGAAATTGAATTTCGGTCTTATGGAATTCACACTTTTCAAGCTTGATGTAAAGATGATTTTGTCTTAGAGTTCCAAGACCATTCTCACATGTCCATGATGTTCCTCTGTGGAGTTAGAAAAAATTAAAATATCATCCAAATAAATTTACCACGAATGTATCTAGGAGATCCCTGAAGATGTCATTCACCAAGTGTTGGAAAGTGCTGGGGCGGTACTCAGGACCAAAAGGCATAACCAGATATTCAAAGTGTCCATAGCGTGACCTGAATGCAGTCTTCCATTCATCCCCAGGTCTAATACGGACTAAGTTATAGGCCCCACGAAGATCTAGTTTAGAAAAATTTTAGCATGTCGCACTCTCTCCAATAACTAGGGATTAAAGGCAATGGATAACGGTTTCTAATAGTAACCTTATTAAGTTCCCTATAGTCTAGCATGGTCTCAAGGATCCATCTTTCTTCTTTACAAAGAATATGGGTGCCCTGCAGGAGATGAAGAGGGCGTATGAAGCCCTTGGCTAGATTTTCGTCTATGTACTCTTTTAAAGCCTTCAGCTCGGCCCCGCCAGGGGGTAGATCTTACCAAAAGGTATCTCTGCTCAGGCAATAATTCAATTGGACAATCTATGGACGGTGAGGAGGAAGCTGGTCAGCGTTCTTCTTGTCACATAAATCCACAAGTCTGGTATACAGCTGGTAATTCAGGGACTGACATGGTTCCTTTAGGAACAGAGCAAGCTGAAATTTTTTGACTCATCTGTTTCTCTGGGAAGTGTAATTCCTTGGTCTCCAGTTAATGGTAGGATTCTGAGCCTGCAGCCATGGTAGCCCTAGAATAATGGGAAAGTGAGGAGAAGAGATAAGCATAAAGGACAGTTTCTCTTGATGATCTTTACCCATAAAGAACTTTTAAAGGCTCTGTTTTCCTGATCCCTGGTCCAGAGGTCAGCAGGGAGCCATCCACAGTTTCCATCTGTACGGGAGCAGCCTTCTTCACTGAACGTATTCCTGTTTTAGAGCAAAGGAGACATCCATAAAATTTCCACTTGCACCTGAGTCAATCATGGCAGAGCTAGACACCCAGGCTGAGTCAACCCAGAGTTTGATGGAAAGAAAACAGTGAGAATTGTTTTTCTTACAACTCAGCTGGGACACCGCTGAGGAAACTTGAAAGATGGCAGCATTTACACAGTCAACGTCCTCAGAGGGTAACGGAGTTTAAGTCCGAGAAATCAAGATCTGCTGCGGCAGCTATCTCTGGAGCCTGAGGCTCGGACCTGACAGATCCCTCTCGCAACACTCACAATGAATGAGTGCTGCAGTAGTCTTGCGAGAACGGCTGGACAGTTAATAATAAAGTGCCCTGACTTACCACAGTAAAAACAATAGATTCTCCTTAAAACGATGTTCCTTGCGTGCATCACTAACCCGTCGTAGCAAAGAGTCTACCTGCATGGGTTCAGGTTCAGGTTCCGTGTAATCCTATTCAAAGGTTCCTTAGCTGGAGAGGAAGGTAGGAAAAGGTTAGTACGATTGCTTTCGAACCATCTCTCTTGCCTGCGTTCAGTTAAACGAGTATCAATACGGATGCAGTAGTTAATAAAGTCACCTAACGCAGTGGGAGGGTCGGCACGAGCAAGTTTCATCCTTAATTAGTGGGGATAACCCCTTTCGAAAAATAGATTTTTTGGCGGAATTGTCCCAGGTGTATCAAGGGCCCATCTCCTGAAATCCAAGGCATATTCAGCTACTGAGTGCTTACCTTGGCGCAAAGCTAACATGGCTGCTTCAGCTGTTGTGTGTCGACCCCCCCACAATTGTGGGTTACCAGGGCAATGGGGTACTCAGAGCCGAGCCCGTAGAAGTCTATGGGATTTTGTCACAGGTAGCTGTGGCTCGGTCTGTGGCCCGGGCGGTCTGGCGTATGTTGTTGGGGTGTATTTACAGGGGATAACTATGTACAGTTCGTGACGCCACCTGTAGTATTCTGGTAATGGGTACCAGCGCTGCTGTAGATCTCTGAGGGGATGGTGAGGCAGCTAGATGTCAGGTCCCCTACAGGTGGGACTCTTCCCTCAAAGTCTGTTAAGATGGTGAAGTCGGTTGCCGGTAAATAACACAGTCTCACACAGTCAATGTCTTTCCATACCTTTACTTGCTGAATGTCAAGGCAGGTCCCGGGAAGGCTGATCCAAAGGGAGTGTATTTTGAGACGGCAGCTGGACAAGTTAGGGCCTCCTTTTACTCCAATGAACGAGTACAACCAGCCTGAAGCGTAGTTCCCTCTATGATTCCAGTAATCTTAGCTGTAACTGCCCAGTCAGCTTAGTGTTAGGGGCCTTCCTGTGAAGGAGCTGAATACTTTTGTTTGTCCTGCAGAACGCCAAAGTCTTCACTCCCCCTGACCCCAGCTACGTACCGACTATAAGGCTTGTCTGCCGCGACCTAGGGTCCGGTAGATTCCTGGTTTTTCTGCCCTCTGTGCCATGAAACAACAGCGACTCTTCGGTCCCCAGTGACCGGTAAACAGGGTGCTGGACTTAAGCAATCCTGTAGCACCAAATTCTATAATCCACTTGCCTTTCGCCTTGTCCACGCTGGTAACATAAAACATTCTCACTAGCCAGGGGTCGAGCAGTCACTTCCAATCTTTCCCTTCCAATAAAGCCAGCCACAGATGCCAGTTGTCACAGGCAGGAGCACGTCTCTGTACCTGATACTGTCCTTAGACAGGAACGCTGAAGTCTTTCTGTGCTGATACTCCTTCTTTCTTCAATGAGTGCTGAGAGATAATCCAGCTCTGACCAGACTAAGGAATATTTCAAAACCTATACCGGACTCCACTATTTGAACTGGTTATGAAGCAGGCTAGACTCCTCTCTCCTCTTTCCACAGAAGTCTAAGCTCTCCTCCATGCGTCTTCTCTGTCCAGAGACAGGAACAGACTCTTACTTCCTCACTGTCCGAAGACAGGACTCAGACTGACTAAAATCACTCTACACTCATACTTTGACCACTCCCTAGAGTATACTTCACTACCACCAGGGTGTGTCCAGTGTGTGTAGAATGAATGCATATTGAGCATTAAGCCGCCGTCTCGCCATACACTACACCCCAGGGTACTGCGTGTGCCCTACCACCAGGGCTACACATTCCCCATGGTAAATGACAGCACTCCCGGGCTGTGAAATACAAAAGAAGAAAAATTTTGTTTATGCAATAACATTTGAACAATAACATCTTCCCATCCGGGAGGTAAGAATACTTCGAACGTTACAAACTTTAATACAAATAGTATCAAATGTCATTTTCAATAAATAAATTTACAAGATACTTGTGAAGGACCCGCACCAAACCTTCAACGTGGGTCCTGGGTGGGCTGCAGGACATCCAAGTGCAGACCTCACTCAGTGCCACACCACACGGGTTTTGTTTTTCAGAGGTAGATATGTATGGCTTATGTAAAACCAAGATAGGGCGCCGGAGCGCAACTATGTACAATAAAGTTTTTAGGCTGTCTCAGTCCTCAACCCACGAGTCCATTGTAAACCAAAGGCATATATCAAATCACATTATGATAAAGTGCGATAAAACTTTTTATGGTTCTTTTCACCATTTACCCAGCCGGGCATTCTATAATTAGGACTATATATATATACATTATATATAAACTTGTGCAAAAACTTTATAAACATTTTTCAAACTTTGACTGATGGTAGATCCTTTATGGACCTTACCAATTCTTTTTATATATTTATTCATCACATAGTACGCTTTCCACCCCGGGGCTGGAACAACGCAATGGGCCCTAGATCCTAAGACCAGCAAATCATGTGCTGCGATCAGGGTTTGGGTTGCGACATCTCTGGTTTGAACCTCTAGGGGCGCAACCGGTACACTTTCTTCACACGACACGATTGCGTCTCAATTACAGTCAATGATATAGACCGCGTCAGGGTTTGCGATCTAGACTGGGTCGCATCTGGCGATATGGAAGTGGCTTTCACTTGCGATAGACTTTGGGTCGCATGTTGCGATGACTTTGACGGGGGCGATACTGGGGTACGGCCGGATGCTGTTGAAGCTGGAAACGGGGACGCTGCCGGTATGGTGAGATACTGCGTCTGGGACGGGGTCGCGGACGATGGCGACGTTCAGGGCATACCACCCCTTCATTCCCCAATGCCGCGTATAGGTGACTATGTCGCCGTTTACTAAGTCCCTCCCGGATGGCCTTGTGGCAGGTGAGATTCCACGTCACGCCTGCTGACGAAGGACCGTGGGTAGAGGCCCGGTTCACGAATAAAGCCCCAGCCCTTCCGGAGCTGGAACTCAGTCCACACCCCTGCCGCCGCGGTTCCCGTAAGGTACCTTTGTCGCGTCGGACAGTCTCCTTGTCGGCGATCAGCTCAGCAAACTGTCGCTGGCGGTTCTTCTTGATTTCCCGCGCTTCCTCCTGCTGGCGCCTCTTTGTCTCCTCACGACTCCGCCATTCTTGCTCCCACTGGGCGGGTGTAGGCGACGTCATCCAGGCGCGCCATCTCGTCCCAGTCCACATCTGGTAGTGACGGACAGGACCCCTCCGGTGTCCCTGCCGGGGACCGATAATCTGCTGCGGCCTCTTGGCCGGGCGGGCGTTCCGGGATTGGCTGTACCTCCTCAACCTCCTCCGCATCCACCGCTTCACCAGTGGGATCGGGAACGGTACTTTCGGGGGCAGCCTCCGGTTGCTCCTTCGCCTTGGGCAGCAGACTTTTCGGTTTCTGGTATCGTGGGGGTTCGTTGAGGGGAGGAGACGCCGTGTTCGTCATCCGCCATTTCTGCAGGTTACAGCGGCGTCTCTCTATATCCTCCAGTCCAGATTGTAACATCTTGAGGCGTGAGTTCTCCTCCCGCACCTCTAACAACGCCTGTTGCAGGTGCAGGATCACGGATAATTCCGGAGTTGGTGGCAGCTTGGCTGGGGCACGGGGCCTGCCTTCCTCCGCTGCCCCACTCGGCTGCGCACGTCCTGCCTCCATCACGCTCCACAAGCTTCTTTCTTCTTTCTGTGGAGACATCCGGTCTCTTCCGTGGAGGTGGGTGTTTGCGTCTCCTCCTTCTCGCAGGGAAGGTAAAGAGGAGGCGGACCTCCTTTGCTGTAGGGCAGGACCGCATGTTATAATAGCACTTTGAGAGGACAGGCATTTTCTTCGCGCCACAGGGGGGTAGACGCCCACGAAGGTACGCCCACCTTCTTCTCCAGCGCCTGAGGGCGCGAATATGGCGACAAAAATGGCGATTTTGGCGCCAAAAGTGCAAACAGTCCTTTTTACAAAAACAAGTTCCTAGGCACGCAGGGCTCGCAATTTCGCGAGTTTGGTATCCTGTTCGTGACGCCAAGTTAGTTGTGTCGACCCGCCACCACAATTGTGGGTTACCAGGGCAATGGGGTACTCAGAGCCGAGCCCGTAGAAGTCTATGGGGATTTTGTCACAGGTAGCTGTGGCTCGGTCTGTGGCCCGGGCGGTCTGGCGTATGTTGTTGGGGGATGTATTTACAGGGGATAACTATGTACAGTTCGTGACGCCACCTGTAGTATTCTGGTAATGGGTACCAGCGCTGCTGTAGATCTCTGAGGGGATGGTGAGGCAGCTAGATGTCAGGTCCCCTACAGGTGGGACTCTTCCTCAAAGTCTGTTAAGATGGTGAAGTCGGTTGCCGGTAAATAACACAGTCTCACACAGTCAATGTCTTTCCATACCTTTACTTGCTGAATGTCAAGGCAGGTCCCGGGAAGGCTGATCCAAAGGGAGTGTATTTTGAGACGGCAGCTGGACAAGTTAGGGGCCTCCTTTTACTCCAATGAACGAGTACAACCAGCCTGAAGCGTAGTTCCCTCTATGATTCCAGCTAATCTTAGCTGTAACTGCCCAGTCAGCTTAGTGTTAGGGGCCTTCCTGTGAAGGAGCTGAATACTTATGTTTGTCCTGCAGAACGCCAAAGTCTTCACTCCCCTGACCCCAGCTACGTACCGACTATAAGGGGCTTGTCTGCCGCGACCTAGGGTCCGGTAGATTCCTGGTTTTTCTGCCTCTGTGCCTGAAACAACAGCGACTCTTCGGTCCCCAGTGACCGGTAAACAGGGTGCTGGACTTAAGCAATCCTGTAGCACCAAATTCTATAATCCACTTGCCTTTCGCCTTGTCCACGCTGGTAACATAAACATTCTCACTAGCCAGGGGTCGAGCAGTCACTTCCAATCTTTCTCCTTCCAATAAAGCCAGCCACAGATGCTCAGTTGTCACAGGCAGGAGCACGTCTCTGTACCTGATACTGTCCTTAGACAGGAACGCTGAAGTCTTTCTGTGCTGATACTCCTTCCTTTCTTCAATGAGTGCTGAGAGATAATCCAGCTCTGACCAGACTAAGGAATATTTCAAAACCTATACCGGACTCCACTATTTGAACTGGTTATGAAGCAGGCTAGACTCCTCTCTCCTCTTTCCACAGAAGTCTAAGCTCTCCTCCATGCGTCTTCTCTGTCCAGAGACAGGAACCAGACTCTTACTTCCTCACTGTCCGAAGACAGGACTCAGACTGACTAAAATCACTCCTACACTCACTACTTTGACCACTCCCTAGAGTATACTTCACTACCCCAAGGGTGTGTCCAGTGTGTGTAGAATGAATGCATATTGAGCATTAAGCCGCCGTCTCGCCATACACTCCCCAGGGTACTGCGTGTGCCTACCACCAGGGCTACACAGTTGCACCTCGATTGGGGTCATCAAACACCTGCCCCATGGCTGAAATAAAGTCATCAAGGTGATTCAAACAATCATCCTCAGTCTCAATCAGAGGGTTTGCCCATATCAAAGCCTTGTTGGTAAGCAACATAATTATAGTAAGCACCTTAGATCGTTCAGTAGGAAATTGTGAAGCATGTGCAGAAAAAAAAAGATTACATTGATTAACAAATCCCCTGAATTTTTCACGTTCACCACCAAAACGAAAAGGGGGCAACTTGGGAATCCCAGAACTCGGGGCCATGGCAGGAGCCTGGACTTGCCCCTCCAGAACCTCAATCCTGGCTCGCAAATCCTGAGTAGTCTGTCCAACCACTTGCAAATTGTGATTATTTAGGTCCTGAAGATTTGTAAGACGGGTCTTTATATTCTGCAACTCTGCAAGGATATTATCAGTCACTCCACAAAGTTCCTTTATGCGGGCCTCCATTTTCCAGATCTTTTAAGACAGGATACTGGAAGAAGAGGAGAGAAAAAAAAAAACAATAGTGTTCACCTGTGGCAACACTGAAGAAAGAAAAAACTTTAAGGGAACTGCTCACCTGGAATGGTTGTGAGAAGTCACAACCACTATCATCACAGAAAGCTTTCAACCAGACATCTGATATCCAGAGTTTCAGCAGACAAAAGAGAAGAGAAAAAAAAAAAAACAATAGTGTTTACCTGTGATAACTCTGCAGAAAAAAACTTAAGGGAATTGCTCACCTGGAATGGTTGTGAGAAGTCACAACCACTGTTATCACAGAAAGTACAACCGGACATCCGATATCCACAGTACAGCAGACAAGCCTTTCCAGACCCAGCAGACACTAACGTTTGGCTTCAGAATCTTGTAATGTATGTGATACAGTTCATATAGCGTCTTGTGCTTGGGTGCGATGAAAATACTTGAGACACAGGTTGAAAAAGAAAGTCTTGTATTGCTTCATACAAATTGGCAAAAATAAACACACAGGTTGCAAACACAGAAGCAGGAGACACAGCAGGCCAAAGTAATCTAAGTTCATCAATAACTCTCCACAACAGATTCAGATCTTCTTCTATGTTACCGCAAGTCCATGCAACCGTGAGGCTTTCAAGAGCAGAGTTCAGAGTCCACAAGAGCTCCAGAGTTTCTCAGTAGAAATGGCTGGAGTACAAAGTCCAAGGCTTCAGGAGTCAGAACACAGGTTCACTGCAGGCCAGATTCTGAAGCACTGATTGCTCAGGTGTGGCTGTTTAAGAAGCAAACAGAGAGAATCAGGGCGGGAACATGCAAGCTGGAAAACTCCATTTTAACTGAGGGCAAGATAGCTGCAGCAAAACAGAAAGCAAAATGGCCGACGAACAAACTGAGTTTCAGAAACAGATATACAGAACCTTACACAAATGCAGAGGAAGTAAACACCAGCAGCCAGATGAAGGAGGATTACTGGAAACCGGTGTATGCAGCAGGAACTCAGAGCAGAGTAGCAGGATCACCAACAGGTTCACAGGAGCAGGTACAATGCCAGGGAGCCACCAGAGGTCAGAAGCTGGATGCAAGGCAGAATACTGTAGCACAGACTAAAGGCTGGGGTGGAGTTATATAGCAGGAAGACACAGTGCACATGAGACCAAAGACGCCATCTTGGAAAAGGGCAGTAATGCACAAAAGGTAATCAAAAAATGTTCAGAGTCCTGACAATCAGGTGTTCAGGATGTCGAACAGTAACCCAGACTTCCTAGTGAAGTCCATGTTCAAGGTACGTTCCCAAACTATACTGTCTGGGTTCGCCCATATCTAATTCTGAGCTTTGTCATAAATTAAAGATCCTATGTAGGTAAGGGAAAAGGCTAGATGAAAATTGGTGGTAGTATTCATTAGGTAGCCCATCAGGACCCAGGGCAGAGGTACTTTTATTTGTTTTGATGATATTTTGAATCTCTTTCATAGAGAAGGGAGAGTTAAGGCTCTCCAGCTGTTCTAACTAAATTTGGGGAAGGCTTAATTTAGCGAGGTATGGCTGAATACTTTCAGTAAATGTTTGGGTGGTGGAGGGTTCATCTTTTAAGTTGTAGAGCTTATTGTAGTAATTAGTAAATGCATCAGCTATTTCAGTTGGATTACAAATATGTTAATTATTAGGACCTTCTAAAAATTAAATTTTGGTTTTAACTTCTTGTTTTTTAGGTCTCTTAGCCAATATGGTTCCAGCCCTGCCACCCATAGCATAAAATCTAGATTTAATCTTTCTCAAGTTATTTTCATAGGAAGATAATACTTTAGATTATAGTTGAAATATAAGACTTAATATACTATTTGAAACTTTTGGTATAGGGGAGGTTTTATTTATTTCTTACATCTGTTGAATTTGGGCAATCACACAGTTTGTAACTTTTTCCATATTTATTTTAGAAAAACAGGCTAACTTAGTAAAAATACCTCTAATAAAAATTTGTGAGCTGACCAAATGGTTTTGTCTAGTACCATAACATTATCATTTCATATGTAATATTCTAAGAGGTTTTTAGAAATGTCATCAATAAAGCCAACATTAAGTAGTTAACGGTTATTTAAGCGCAATCTAGGGTATCTAATAGCTGAATATTGATTCTTGACTGTTAAATAAATGAGGACGTGATCTGACCAAGAGATCACTAGATCACTCCTATAGATGTCTCAACACAGTTATATACTTTACTATCCACCAGAATATAATCAGTTCTGCTGTATGAGCGATGTCTTGTGGAAAAGAGTAGTGTTATGTTTCGGTAGCTGAGGAGAGCAGGCAAAAACGGCAATACACCAGAGAGGTTGGAATCTATTGGATTGCAGTACCCTGACTAACCACCACAACTAAAGGCAGCCGTGGAGCGTTCCTACGTTGGTCCTAGAAGCCTCGTCACAGCCTGAGAGATTAACTACACCTAAAGATAGAAAGAGGAAAGCTATCTGCCCCGGAGCAGATCCCCAAAGAACATAGGAAGCCCCCAAACATGTAATGGCAGTTAGACAAGAGGAAATATAGACACAGACAGAAAATAGTATGAGTAAACGCTGGGGCCCAATCTGCCTAGACAGAAAAGGATAGAAAGGATACTCAATGCAATCCAAAAATACCCTAAAAAATGCCAACGCCACCGATTGCAAAAACACCTGAGATCACACGACCTTTACCACCTAAATCAGTTCTCTGGTGTAACAAAACTAAGCCGCAGCCACTGAAAAAACTGGAAAAGGCAAATGAACAAATAACAATGGCTCCAGAGGAACTGAGAGGAGCCCAAGCCCCCCGGGGGGGGAACCTGGCTGACCTCACAGAAAAGCAGAGAAATATGCAAATGGTAAGCACAAAAACAAAAACAGAAAATATCTTATCTGAAAGCAGAAGAAGAGGCAAGCCTCAGCAAGCTTCCAAGTGAACCAGGAACCACAGTTGAGACAAGAACAATTGATCACCGGCAACCATGATGGGAGGGAACCTCCCTTATATCAAGCCAGTCTGTGAATCCTGATTGCCAATCCTCATTGAATGGTTTAGTACTGTTTGTAACCACCAGAGGGAGCTTCTGCTCAGAATTCATTTCCAAAACATTCACAATAGTACCCCCCCTTGAGGAGGGGTCACCGAAGCCTCATTTGTGCAACCAGGTCGGTCAGGATGAGCTCGGTGATACGCACGGATCAGTCTCCTAGCATGGATGTCCGAAGCCAACACCCAAGAATTGTCCTCCTGACCATAACCTCTCCACTTAACCAAATACTGGAGTTTCCGTCTAGAAAAACGAGAATCCAATATTTTCTCAACCACATACTCCAGATTGCCCTCAACCAAAACAGGGTCAGGAGGCACAGCCATAGGAACCACTGGCTCGACAAACCTCTTCAATAAGGACTTCTGGAACACGTTATGGATCTTAAATGTCCCTGGAAGAAGTAAACAAAAGGAAACAAGATTAAGAATCTCCATGATCTTATAAGGTCCAATGAACCTAGGCTTAAACTTAGGAGATGCAACTCTCATAGGGATATTTCTTGAGGACAACCAGAACAAGTCCCCCACTTTAAACCGAAGACCATCAGTCCTATGCCGGTTGGCAAACCACTGGGCCTTCTCCTGAGAGGGACAACCTCTCCGCTACCTGGTCCCAAATCTGCTGCATACGCTCCAAAACAGAGTCAACACCCAGACAGACAGAAGCCTCCATCTGTCCCGAAGAAAATCGAGGGTGAAACCCAAAATTGCAGAAAAATGGAGACATCAAAGTGGCAGAGCTAGCGCTATTATTAAGAGCAAACTCAGCCAAAGGCAAAAAAGAGACCCAGTCATCTTAATCAGGAGACACAAAGCATCTCAGATAAGTCTCCAATGTCTGGTTTGTTCTTTCAGTTTGTCCATTGGTCTGAGGATGAAAAGCAGAGGAGAAAGACAATTGAACATCAAGTTTAGAACAAAAAGTCCTCCAAAATCTGGAAACAAACTGGACTCCTCTGTCAGACACAATGTTCTCAGGAATGCCGTGTAACCGAACCACGTGCTGAAGGAACAAAGGCACCAATTGGGAGGAGGAAGGCAACTTAGGTAATGGCACAAGATGTATCATCTTGGAAAACCTATCACAAATCACCCAGATAACGGTCATTCTCTGAGAAACAGGGAGGTTGGAAATAAAATCCATAGAGATATGGGTCCATGGTCTCTTGGGCACAGGCAATGGCATCAACAAACCACTAGAGCGAGAGCAAGGCTTGGAGCGAGAGCAAGTCCCACAGGACTGCACAAACTCCCTGACGTCAAGAGACAAAGTAGGCCACCAAAAGGACCGACTCACCCAGTCTCTGGTACCAAAAATTCCGGGATGACCGGCCAACGCGGAACAATGAATCTAAGACATCGCACTCTTTTTCCACCGGTCTGGGACAAACAATTTCCCAATAGGACAGCGCTCGGGCTTATCCTCCTGACACCCTTCCAGAGCCAGTCTCAAATTGGGCGAGATGGCGGAAAGAACTACACCCTCTTTCAAAATAACAGCAGGATCAGATAACTCAGGAGAGTCCGCAAGGAAACTCCTCGAGAGGGCATCCGCCTTAACATTCTTAGTGCCAGGAAGAAAGGAAACCACAAAATTAAAACGTGTGAAAAACAAGGCCCACCTGGCCTGTCTAGGATTAAGTCGCTTGGCTGATTCCAGATAAACCAGATTCTTATGGTCCGTGAGGACCACCACCTGATGTTTGGCTCCCTCCAGCCAATGTCTCCACTCTTCAAAAGCGCCCACTTCATGGCCAACAACTCCTGATTACCCACGTCATAATTACGTTCAGTTGGAGAAAATTTTCGAGAGAAAAAGGCACAAGGGTTACTTTTAGAGGTCTCAGGATCTCTTTTGGACAAAATGGCACCTGCCCCAATTTCAGAGGCATCAACCTCCACCTGAAATGGCAGAGAAACATCAGGCTGCCATAGAACAGGAGCAGAAGTGAATCTCTGCTTAAGTTCCTGAAACGCAGACTGCCTCAGGAGGCCAATTCACCACATCAGAACCCTTTTTGGTCAAATCAGTCAATGGTTTAACAATAACAGAGAAATTACCAATAAATTTACGATAAAAATTGGCAAAACCCAAGAATCTCTGAAGAGTCTTTAATGAAGTAGGTTGGACCCAATCACAGATGGCCTGAACCTTGACCGGGTCCATTTCAATAACAGATGGAGACAAAATGAATCCCAGAAATGAGATCCTCTGTACGCCAAAAAGACACTTTGATCCCTTCACATACAGAGCATTCTCTCTCAAAATCTGGAACAAAGTCCGAACATGTTTCATATGAGAGTCCCAGTCATTGGAAAAAATCAAGATATCATCCAAATAAACAATCAGAAATTTATCCACAAAATCCCTGAAAATGTCATTCATGAAGGACTGGAAGACGGAAGGAGCATTAGTGAGCCCAAAGGGCATCACTAGCTACTCAAAATGCCCCTCTGGGGTATTAAACGCCGTCTTCCATTCATCCACGTGCTTAATGCGAATAAGGTTATACGCCCCTCTGTGGTCAAGCTTGGTAAACCAAGTAGCACTTTTCACCCTGGAAAACAGGTCAGAAATCAAGGTTAACGGATATTTGTTGTGAATGGGTTTGAGATGAGTTCTGAGCAGAGGCTCCCTCTGGTGGTTACAAGCGGTGCTGGTCTGTCCAGTGAAGATTGTGAGGACTGGGAATCAGGTGTTACTGATTGGTCTTATATAAGGGAGTCACCTTCCCATCGGGGTTGCCGGTGATCAATTGTTCTGGTCTGGATCCTTTATTCCAGTTTCCCTTGTAGCCTGCTGTGTCGTGTCTGCATCTCCTGCTAACAGATAAGACATTTTCTTCTTTTGTGTTTGTGCTATATTTTTGCATTTTGTCCTGCACTTCTGTGGGGGCCTTCAGGGTCCCCTCCGGGGGCTTCTGCCCTCTCAGTTTTGTTCAGCCACTGATGTTTGTACTTTTGCTTTTTCCAGTTTTTTCAGTGGCTGCTGTTTTGATTTTGTTACACCAGAGAACTAATTTAGGTGGTAGAGGTCGTGTGATCTCAGGTGATTTTGAAATTAGTAGAGTTGGTGCTTTTCAGGGTTTTCTGGGATTGCAGTAAGTACCCTTCCTATCCTTTTCTATTTAGTTAGTTTGGGCCCCAGCGTTTGCTCATACTATTTTCTTTCTGTGTCAGTATTTCATCTTGTCTAACCGCCATTACATGTTTGGGGGCTTTCTATTATCTTTGGGGTTCTGCTCCGGGGCAGATAGCTTTCCTATTTCTATCTTTAGGTGTAGTTAGTTTCTCAGGTTGTGACGAGGCGTCTAGGACCAACGTAGGAACGCTCCACGGCTGCCTCTAATTGTGGTGGTTAGTCAGGGTACTGCAATCTCATAGATTCCAACTGCTCTGGTGTATTGCCTTTTTACCTGCACTCCTCAGTTACCGAAACACAACAGTATCACCGGCCTAAAAATTGAAAATTGTATGGTACTCACAGAAGGGAAAAAATAGTTGTCAGAGTTGTCAGAGATATTTTTCTGTTTGTTGCATTTTTTTTTTTTCCCTCTGTATCTCTGGGTGCTGGGGAGGATCTTTTCTCTCAATGGAGTTTGCACAGTTGTCTGGCCGTGTGGATCAGCTTGCCACTGAGGTTCGGAGTATTGCTATCTATCTTGCTGGGTTGCCTGTTGTGGAACCTAGGATTCCCATGCCAGATTTGTTTTTAGGGGATCGAGCTAAGTTTCAGAATTTCAAAAATAATTGTAAATTGTTTTTTGCCTTAAAACCTAAGTCCTCAGGGAACGCAGCGCAGCAGGTTCAAATTATCATCTCTCTCCTGCGCGGCGATCCTCAGGATTGGGCTTTTTCCCTGATACCTGGGGATCCTGTTGTGAGTGATGTTGATGCGTTTTTTCAGGCCTTGGGGTTATTGTACGATGAGCCTAATGTCACTGATCAAGCTGAAAAAGCCTTGTTGGCATTAAATCAGGGGCTTGAGGACGCTGAGTTATTGTCATGTGTGCATTGCCACGAAGATCGTCGCGGTTGCACATTTTGACTTCTCACAGCTGAGTTGCTGTTTCTTTGTGTTTGGCAGCTAGGGAGTTAATTCTGTCTGTGCTCGGTGCTGGGACTGGGTGCAGTTTCTCCCGGCTGCAATTGATTATTTGTTGATTGGTTTCCTTTAAGTTTCTGGTTGTCTGCTTTGGGAGTTGCCAGTGAAACACTTCATGCAGACCACAGATAGGAATGAATCTGTATAGACTCTAGTTGAGAGCTCCTTAGTTGTTTTAAGCTTAACTTGCTTAGAGTTTATTTCCCAGACCATTTATGTTCCTTCGGTGTTTGAGTGTGTATGCAAGAGAGTGCTATCCTGTCTGTCTTATATGTCTAATCTGTGTATTTAGCTGAGATCAGCCCATATCCCTTTGGTGGTAATCAGGATCCTTCTTTGGACTGATTACAGGGTTCAGGGTCTGATAGGAGACAGGGTTAGGCTGGAGACTTGGACCTCTGAACCATTATCAGTACCTCCAAGGTAAGGGATTAGTTAGGACCCCAGTGTAGGGTCAGGTTAGACCCCGGTCCTCCTCTTTCCTGTTACAGCTCATCAAGTCCTCAAGATTAACCCTGAGTTCAACTGATATTGTTTCTGCACATCTAGTCCTCAAGATTAACCCTAAGTTCTGCTGATATTGTGTCAGGTAAATCTATTTTATACTTACATTCTGATGTTGCTAAACTATATGTTGTATAGAGTGTGGTTCCTGTATAAATAGTTTACTGACATTGTAGTCATATCATTAGACAGCGTGACATTTTCACTGGCCATAAAAAATTATCTCTAGTTACCATGGATCCAGTAGCCCAGCTGGCTCTGCAGTTGCAGGGATTATCCATGGAGCTGACGGACATTAAGTCCAAAGTTTTGTCTCCCCTGGAGCAAACCAGAGTTGAACCTAAAGTAGCTCTTCCAGATAGGTTCACTGGTGGGCGAGACAAATTTTTTACCTTCCGGGAGGCATGTAAATTGTATTTTCGGCTTCGGCCGCGATCATCAGGGAGTGATGAGCAGAGAGTGGGAATTGTTATCTCACTTCTTCAAGGGGACCCTCAATCCTGGGCATTTTCCCTTCCTCCGGGATCCCCGGCTCTACAGTCTGTAGATCAATTTTTTACTGCTCTGGGATTGGTATATGATGACCCAGATCGGGTCTCTCTTGCTGAGACTAAATTACGTAAGATACAGCAGGGAGATCGTCCTGCGGAGGAATTTGCTTCTGAGTTTCGTAGATGGGCCACGGATACTCAGTGGAATGACCCAGCTCTTAGGAGCCAGTTTTGTCATGGGCTTTCTGACAAATTAAAAGACGTTTTGGCTCAGTATGAGTCTCCTCCTTCTCTGGAGGCTGCTATGGCCCTAGCTATCCGTACTGATAGACGGCTTCGGGAGAGGGGTGAGGTAACTCCACTCCCTGTTGTTACTCCACCTACTACTAAAGTCCCTTATGTTGAGGTTCCCCTTGTCTGTTCGGATGAGCCTATGCAGTTGGGAGGGACATCTTTTCGTAGTAGGGGATTGGCGGCACGCCGCAGGACTAGAAGGTGTTTTTTCTGCGGGAAAGAGGGACATTTTGTTGGAGAATGTCCATCCCGTGTCTTGTTAAGTAAAAAGTCGCCGGAAAACTGCTAATCCCAGGTTGTGTGGTGGATGACAACCTGGGAGTATGTATTTCATCCGCCGGTTTCTTCTCAGTTCCTTGTACCAGTGGAGGTGGTGTTTGGTACTAGAGTGAAGAGATTGTCTGTTCTTCTGGATAGTGGTTCCGGCGCCAATCTGGTTGACGCTCAGTTTGCTCAGGCTCAAGGTATGCATCTGAGTGTATTGGTCAAACCGATCCCTATTTTTTCCATTGACGCCAGGCCTCTCGGCCAAGGTACTTTGTTCATGAGGTTCATAACATTGACCTTCGGGTAGGGGCAATACATAGGGAACAATTATCTTGTTATGTGTTGGAGGGTCTACCTACTCCCATTGTGTTGGGACTTCCTTGGCTGGTTAAACATAACCCTGTAATTAATTGGCAGTCCAGAGAGATAAGCCAATGGGGTGAGTTTTGCAAAAGCAACTGCATGAACACAGTCATCAGTGCGGTCGTACCTAGTACATTGCCTCCTTTTTTGGAGGATTTTGGGGATGTTTTTTCTGAGGAGGGGTGTCGGGAGTTGCCTCCTCATCGTGTGTATGACTGCTCTATTAATCTCTTCCTGATGCTAAGTTACCTAAAGCTAGGTTGTATAATCTTTCTGGTCCTGAAAGACAGGCTATGAAAGATTATATTTCCGAAAGTCTGGCCAAAGGGCATATTAGACCTTCATCTTCCCCTGTAGCCGCGGGGTTCTTCTTTGTGAAGAAAAAAGATGGAGGCCTACGCCCTTGCTTGGATTTCCGCGAACTTAAATCGGATTACTGTTCGAGATCCGTATCCACTCCCTCTTATTCCTGATCTCTTCAATCAAATTGTTGGCGCCAAATGGTTCTCTAAATTGGATCTCAGGGGGCGTATAATCTGATTAGAATAAAAGAGGGGGATGAGTGGAAAACGGCGTTTAACACGCCGGAGGGACATTATGAAAACCTGGTTATGCCTTTTGGTCTGACTACTGCACCAGCAGTATTCCAACATTTTGTTAATGACATTTTTCGTCACCTTGTGGGGGTGTTTGTGGTCGTATATTTGGATGACATTTTAATTTACTCGCCAGATCTTGTGTCTCACCAGGAGCATGTGAGACAGGTGTTGCAGATCTTGCGAGACAATAAACTATACGCCAAACTGGAGAAGTGTGTTTTTGCCGTACAGGAACTTCAGTTTTTGGGTTTTTTGGTGTCAGCCTCCGGTTTCCGTATGGACCCTGAAAAGGTGAGAGCAGTGCTTGAATGGGATCAGCCAGGGGATCTTAAGGCTCTGCAGCGTTTTTTTGGGGTTTGCTAATTACTACCGGAAATTTATTTGTAATTTCTCGTCTGTCGTCAAACCTCTCACTGACATGACGAGAAAAGGGACGGATTTTTCTAGGTGGTGGACAAAGCTTGCCAAGCCTTTTCCTCTTTAAAGAGATGTTTTGCTTCGGCACCCGTTCTCATCCAACCAGATGTATCTCAGCCGTTCATTGTGGAGGTGGACGCGTCTGACGTAGGGGTGGGTGCTATATTGTCCCAGGGTCCGTCCCCTGGTAAATGGCATCCGTGCGCTTTCTTTTCTAAGAAATTGTCGTCCGCCGAAAGGAATTATGATATCGGCAATAGGGAACTTTTGGCCATTAAATTGGCTTTTGAAGAATGGCGTCACTTTTTGGAGGGGGCAGTCCACCCGGTCACCGTTATTACTGATCACAAGAACCTGCTGTATTTAGAATCGCTAAGCGTCTGAATTCCAGACAAGCTCGATGGTCGTTGTTTTTTACCAGGTTTAATTTTGTCGTCACTTATCGTCCGGGGTCTAAGAATGTAAAGGCTGATGCTTTGTCTCGCAGTTTCCCAGGGGCCGGGAAAACGGATGACCCGATTCCTATCCTTCAGGAGGGGGTGGTAGTGTCGGCTGTATGTTCTGAGCTTGAGGAGGAGGTGTTAGAGGCTCAGGGGGACGCCCCTGCAGGACCTCCAGGGAGACTGTTTGTCCCAAATCAGTTGAGACAAAAGGTTATTGAGGCACATCATAATTCTGCTTTAGCAGGACATCCAGGGTAAGGCTACTTTAGATCTCCTTTCTCGCCGATTTTGGTGGCCTAACGCTAATAAAGATGTTATAACTTTTGTCGCGTCCTGTGGGGTTTGTGCTCGCTCTAAAACTCCTCATACCCGTCCATCTGGGACCCTTTTACCCTTGAAACTTCCGGAGCGTCCATGGACTCATTTATCTATGGACTTCATTACGGATCTTCCTCCGTCGTCAGGGAATACTGTCATACTGGTGGTTGTTGACAGGTTCAGTAAGATGGCACATTTCGTTGCTCTTCCTGCACTCCCTAATGCTAAAACTCTGGCGCAGGTGTTCATTAGGGAGATCGTGAGACTTCATGGGTTGCCTTCTGATGTGGTGTTCAGATAGGGGGTCTCAGTTTGTGTCCAAATTTTGGAGAGGGCATTTTGTTTACGTCGGGGATGCAATTGTCAGTTTTCCTCGGCTTTTCATCCAGCAGACCAATGGTCAGACAGAGCGTCTGAATCAGAGTTTAGAGACATATCTCCGGTGTTTTGTCTCAGGAGAACCAGAGGACTGGTCATTCTTTCTTGCCTCTGGCAGAGTTCGCTCTTAACAACAGGCGGAGCGAGTCCACTGGTAAGTCCCCGTTTTTTGGGGCATATGGTTTTCATCCCCAGTTTTGTACTTTCAATGGGGGGGTCCTTCTGGGGTTCCTGAGGAGGAGCGTTTCTCGTCGTCACTTGCTTCTGTGTGGCGAGGTGTATTGAATAATTTGAGTACGATGGGGAACCGTTACAAACGTATGGCTGATAGGAGGAGAGTTTCTGGTCCAGATCTGAATGTGAACGATCTGGTATGGTTGTCTACCAGGAATATAAAACTTAAAGTGCCCTCCTGGAAACTGGGTCCCAGATTCATCGGGCCGTACAGGATCAGTTCCATAATTAATCCTGTGGCATTTCGTCTGGAACTCCCTTCTACTTTTAAAATTCATAATGTGTTCCACAAGTCATTACTTAAAAGGTATGTGGCACCAGTCATACCGTCACCTCTACCTCCTCCTCCAGTGTTGGTCAATGGTAACTTGGAATTTCAAGTATCAAAAATCATTGACTCTCGCCTGAATCGCCGGTCCCTTCAGTACTTGGTGCATTGGAAGGGGTATGGTCCGGAGGAGAGGACGTGGGTCCCTGCGTCTGATGTTAACGCAGATCGTTTGGTTCGACCTTCCACAGAACTCACCCGGGCAGGCCTGGCCCTGAGGGTCCGGAGGCCCCTCGTAGAAGGGGGGGTACTGTCATGTGTGCATTGCCACGAAGATCGTCGCGGTTGCACATTTTGACTTCTCACAGCTGAGTTGCTGTTTCTTTGTGTTTGGCAGCTAGGGAGTTAATTCTGTCTGTGCTCGGTGCTGGGACTGGGTGCAGTTTCTCCCGGCTGCAATTGATTATTTGTTGATTGGTTTCCTTTAAGTTTCTGGTTGTCTGCTTTGGGAGTTGCCAGTGAAACACTTCATGCAGACCACAGATAGGAATGAATCTGTATAGACTCTAGTTGAGAGCTCCTTAGTGTTTTAAGCTTAACTTGCTTAGAGTTTATTTCCCAGACCATTTATGTTCCTTCGGTGTTTGAGTGTGTATGCAAGAGAGTGCTATCCTGTCTGTCTTATATGTCTAATCTGTGTATTTAGCTGAGATCAGCCCATATCCCTTTGGTGGTAATCAGGATCCTTCTTAGGACTGATTACAGGGTTCAGGGTCTGATAGGAGACAGGGTTAGGCTGGAGACTTGGACCTCTGAACCATTATCAGTACCTCCAAGGTAAGGGATTAGTTAGGACCCCAGTGTAGGGTCAGGTTAGACCCCGGTCCTCCTCTTTCCTGTTACAGCTCATCAAGTCCTCAAGATTAACCCTGAGTTCAACTGATATCGTTTCTGCACATCTAGTCCTCAAGATTAACCCTAAGTTCTGCTGATATTGTGTCAGGTAAATCTATTTTATACTTACATTCTTATGTTGTAGTAGCCTTTCATATGTCTTAGCTTAGGTGCTGTCTGTAACAGAATGCATGGAACAGTTTCATATCAGACAGCAATTATGTAAAAACTCGCAACCAGTTGTGAAAATAGTCCACAGTTGCAGAACAGATAAACAAAGCTAACAAAAACTAGTTGCTAGCATATTACACTGTATGTCCTTCTATCAGGAACCACTCTACAGTCTGCAAACAACACTATGATAATTCTGAGTTCCAGTATCTCCTATGTCAAGTCTACCGAGTCGACTGAGAGAGATCCTCTATTCAGTAGCTCATTGGAGTACAAGCACTTGTGTCGGTACCTACCAGATGAGACGCTCCCTCTCTCGTAATACAGCATGGATTCAGAGACTCTTGGGTACACCGATAACAGCTCCTCCTATTCAGTAATCGTGCATGAGTAAGACACCTGTGTCCGGGGACTCTAACAGTGTATGTATGTATAAGTTCATAAGCGTCTTGTGCTTGGGTGCGATGAAAACACAGGAGTCACAGGTTTGATTAGAAAAGTCCTGTTATTTTTCAATTGGCAGAAAGTCACACAGTTTGCAGACACAGAAACAGGAGACACAGCAGGCCAGAGTAATCCAAGCTCAGCAATCACTCTCCAATACAGATTCAGGATCTTCTTCTCTGTTACCGTAAGTCCATGCAAACGTGGGTCTTTCAAAGAGCAGGGTTCAGAGTCCACAAGTGCTTCAGAGTTCCTCAGTAGGAATAGCTGGAGTACAAGGTCCAAGGCTTACAGGAGTCAAGTCACAGGTTCACTGCAGGCTAGATTCTGAAGCACTGATTGCTCAGCTGTGGCTGCTTAAGAAGCAAAGGAGAGAATCAGGGCGGGAACATGCAAGCTGGAAACTCCATTTTGACTGAGGGCAAGATAGCTGCAGCAAGACAGAAAGTAAAATGGCTGACGAACAAACTGAGTTTCAGGAATATATACATAGAACCTTACATTACTCCCCCCTTAAGGACAACCTCCGGATGACCTCAGACCAGGCTTGTGTGGGTACCTCTGATGAAACTGACGGAGCAAGCGAGGAGCATTAACGTTATTGACCGGTTCCCATGAGTTGTCCTCCACTGGGTAGCCCTGCCATTTAATCAGATATTGTAACTGATTTCTATACAACCTGGAATCTAAAATCCTTTCCACCACAAATTCTTCCTGACCATCGACTAGCACTGGGTCAGGGCAAGGAGAGGAACGTCCAGGAAACGTATTGGGTGTCGCAGCCTTTAGTAGGGATACATGAAAGACAGGGTGGATTCTCATAGTTCTGGGCAGTTGAAGACGACAAGCAACGGCACTTATAATTTTACTGATTTTATAGGGTCCAATGTACTTATGTCCCAACTTAGACGATGGAATCCTTAACTTAAGATTTCTGGTTGACAGCCAGACCAAGTCTCCTACCTTGAAAGCTGGTGCAGGTTTACGAAATTTATCTGCTGCTTTCTTGTACCTTTCTTGAGCCGATTCCAGATTTTCCTTTAGAAGATCCATATTCTTCTGTAAAGACGTGATTCTTTCAGCCACTGCTGGTAAAGGCGTTTCTATGGGAAATCGTGGTAGAATGTTAGGATGATAACCTAGATTAGAGTAAAAAGGAGACTGTTTAGTGGAGGCACTCTGAGAGTTGTTATACGAGAACTCAGCTAATGGAAGTAGATCCACCCAATCATCCTGTAGGTGGCAGATAAAGCAGCGGAGATACTGCTCCAGGGTTTGATTGGTTCGTTCGGTCTGTCCATTAGTCTGGGGATGAAAAGCAGAAGAAAGGTTTACTTTAATGTCCAATGCTGCACAGAAATTTTGCCAAAACCTAGAAGTGAATTGCACCCCTCGATCCGAAATAACCTCATCCGGTACTCCATGTAAGCGAAACACATCTTTAATCATCAAATCTGATGTCTGTTTTGCAGTGGGTAAGCCGACACAAGGGATAAAATGAGCTGCCTTTGTTAGACGGTCAACCACCACTAGAATGGTGTTCTTCCCCTGAGAGGTTGGTAACTCCACAATGAAGTCCATAGAAATGGATCCCCAGGGGCGGGACGGGGTGGGAAGAGGCTGTAACAGACCAGTTGGTGAGGAGCGAGGTGTTTTGCATCTTGCACAGACCTCACATGAAGTGACATAATTCAAAACATCCTTCCTGCAAGTGGGCCACCAAAAGAAACGAGAAAGAAATTCCTGTGTCTTTAGAATTCCTCTATGCCCAGCTATCTTGGAATCGTGAATGAGTTGCAATACTCTTAATCTGACTGTTTCAGGAATATACAGACGTTGTCCCTGAATCCACACACCATTCTTAAAGACAAGACTTACGTCCCTTGGGGGTTGTGCCAAAAAGGAATCCGCATGGTATGCTTCCTTGATGTCCTTAAGTAGGTCTTGATTATGAATTACTCCTAGGAATCTAGAGTCAGGAAGAATAGTCTTAGGAGGAGTAATTGGACGTGTCTCTGCTGAGTAAATCCTAGAGAGTGCATCAGCCTTTCCATTGCGCGATCCTGGTCTATAAGAGATGATAAAATTAAATTGGTTTAAGAAAAGATTCCAGCGAGCCTGGCGAGGAGTCAGGCACTTAGCCGACCTGATAAACTCAAGGTTACGATGGTCTGTCAGGACGACTATTTGCTGTGCAGCTCCCTGAAGAAGGTGTCTCCATTCTTTGAAGGCGGCAATAATGGCCAACAACTCTCTATTGCCCACATCGTAGTTCCTCTCAGCCGAAGACAACTGCTGGGAAAAGAAGGCACAGGGATGCAAGACATTCTTCTCACCTGTTCTCTGAGAGAGTATAGCTCCAACGGCACAGTCTGAAGCATCCACCTCTATTATGAAGGCAAGCTCGGGGTTGGGATGTACTAGGATAGGTGCAGTGGTAAATTTATCTTTTAGACGGGAAAATGCTTCCTGGGCTTGGGGAGTCCAGGAAAACCTAGACTCTTTCCGGGTAAGTTGAGTGATAGGTGACACTACCTCAGAGAAATTTCTAATGAAACGTCTATAGAAGTTGGCAAACCCGATGAAGCGCTGTACCTCCTTCACATTTCTAGGACTTGGCCAATCCTTGATGGCTTGGGTTTTGCTTCCATCCATACTAATTCCTTGTGTAGACAGTACATACCCCAGAAATTGAATTTCGGTCCTATGGAATTCACACTTTTCAAGTTTGATGTAAAGATGATTTTGTCTTAGACGTTCCAAGACCATTCTCACATGTCCATGATGTTCCTCTGTGGAGTTAGAAAAAATTAGAATATCATCCAAATAAATTACCACGAATGTATCTAGGAGATCCCTGAAGATGTCATTCACCAAGTGTTGGAAAGTGGCTGGGGCGGTACTCAGACCAAAAGGCATAACTAGATATTCAAAGTGTCCATAGCGTGACCTGAATGCAGTCTTCCATTCATCCCCAGGTCTAATACGGACTAAGTTATAGGCCCCACGAAGATCTAGTTTAGAAAAAATTTTGGCATGTCGCACTCTCTCCAATAACTCAGGGATTAAAGGCAATGGATAACGGTTTCTAATAGTAACCTTATTGAGTTCCCTATAGTCTACGCATGGTCTCAGAGATCCATCTTTCTTCTTTACAAAGAAGATGGGTGCACCTGCAGGAGATGAAGAGGGGCGTATGAAGCCCTTGGCTAGATTTTCATCTATGTAATCCTTTAAAGCCTTTAGCTCGGGCCCCGCCAGGGGGTAGATCTTACCAAAAGGTATCTCTGCTCCAGGCAATAATTCAATTGGACAATCATATGGACGGTGAGGAGGAAGCTGGTCAGCGTTCTTCTTGTCACATAAATCCACATAGTCCTGGTATACAGCTGGTAGTTCAGGGACTGACATGATTCCTTTAGGAACAGAGCAAGCTGAAACTTTTGGACTCATCTGTTTCTCTGGAAAGTGTAATTCCTTGGTCTCCCAGTTAATGGTAGGATTCTGAGCCTGCAGCCATGGTAGCCCTAGAATAATGGGAAAGTGGGGAGAAGAGATAAGCATAAAGGACAGTTTCTCTTGATGATCTTTACCCATAAGAACCCTCAAAGGCTCTGTTTCCTGATCCACTGGTCCAGAGGTCAGCAGGGAGCCATCCACAGTTTCCATCTGTACTGGAGTAGCCTTCTTCACTGAACGTATTCCCTGTTTCAGAGCAAAGGAGACATCCATAAAATTTCCACTTGCCCCTGAGTCGATCATAGCAGAGCTAGACACCCAAGCTGAGTCAACCCAGAGTTTGATGGAAAGAAAGCAATGAGAATTGTTTTTCTTACAACTCAGCTGGGACACCGCTGAGGAAACTTGAAAAATGGCAGCGTTTACACAGTCAACGTCCTCAGAGGTAACGGAGTTTAAGTCCGAGAAATCAAGATCTGTTGCTGCAGATCTCTCTGGAGCCTGAGGCTCGGACCTGACAGATCCCCTCTCGCAACACTCACAATGAATGAGTGCTGCAGTAGTCTTACGAGAACGGCTGGGGCAGTTTATAATGAAGTGCCCTGACTTACCACAATAGAAACATAGATTCTCCTTAAAACGATGTTCCTTGCGTGCATCACTAACCCGTCGTTGTAAAGAGTCTACCTGCATGGGTTCAGGTTCAGGTTCCCGTGTAATCCTACTCAAAGGTTCCTTAGCTGGAGAGGAAGGTAGGAAAAGGTTAGTACGATTGCTTTCGAACCATCTCTCTTGCCTGCGTTCAGTCAGACGAGTATCAATACGGATGCAGTAGTTAATAAAGTCACCTAACGCAGTGGGAGGGTCGGCACGAGCAAGTTCATCCTTAATCAGTGGAGATAACCCCTTTCGAAAAATAGATTTTTTGGCGGAACTGTCCCAGGTGGTATCAAGGGCCCATCTCCTGAAATCCAAGGCATATTCAGCTACCGAGTGCTTACCTTGGCGCAAAGCTAACATGGCTGCTTCAGCTGTTGCACCTCGATTGGGGTCATCAAACACCTGCCCCATGGCTGAAATAAAATCATCAAGGTGATTCAAACAATCATCCTCAGTCTCAATCAGAGGGTTTGCCCACATTAAAGCCTTGTTGGTAAGCAACATAATTATAGTAAGCACCTTAGATCGTTCAGTGGGAAATTGTGAAGCATGTGCAGAAAAAAAAAGATTGCATTGATTAATAAATCCCCTGAATTTCTCACGTTCACCGCCAAAACGAAAAGGGGGCAACTTGGAATCCCAGCACTCGGGCTACGGCAGGAGCCTGGACTCGCCCCTCTAGAACCTCAATCCTGGCTCGCAAATCCTGGGTAGTCTGTCCAACCACTTGCAAATTGTGATTATTGAGGTCCTGTAGATTTGTAAAACGGGTCTTTATATTCTGCAAATCTGCAAGGATATTATCAGTCACTCCGCAAAGTTCCTTTATGCGGGCCTCCATTTTCCAGATCTTTTAAGACAGGATTACTGGAAGAAGAGGAGAGAAAAAAAAACAATAGTGTTCACCTGTGGCAACACTGCAGAGAGAAAAAAAAATTAAGGGAACTGCTCACCTGGAATGGTTGTGAGAAGTCACAACCACTATCATCACAGAAAGTTTCAACCAGACATCTGATATCCAGAGTTACAGCAGACAAAAAGAGAAAAGAAAGGAAAAAAAAAACAATAGTGTTTACCTGTGGTAACACTGCAAAAAGAAAAAACTTAAGGGAATTGCTCACCTGGAATGGTTGTGAGAAGTCACAACCACTGTCATCACAGAAAGTACAACCGGACGTCTGATATCCACAGTACAGCAGACACAGCCTTCCAGACCCAGCAGACACTAACGTTTTGGCTTCAGAATCTTGTAATGTATGTAGTACAGTTCATATAGCGTCTTGTGCTTGGGTGCGATGAAAACACAGGAGTCACAGGTTTGATATAGAAAAGTCCTGTATTACTTCATACAAGTTGGCAGAAATAGTCACACAGTTTGCAGACACAGAAACAGGAGACACAGCAGGCCAGAGTAATCCAAGCTCAGCAATCACTCCCAATACAGATTCAGGATCTCTTCTCTGTTACCGTAAGTCCATGCAAACGTGGGTCTTCAAAGAGCAGGGTTCAGAGTCCACAAGTGCTTCAGAGTTCCTCAGTAGAATAGCTGGAGTACAAGGTCCAAGGCTTACAGGAGTCAAGTCACAGGTTCACTGCAGGCTAGATTCTGAAGCACTGATTGCTCAGCTGTGGCTGCTTAAGAAGCAAAGGAGAGAATCAGGGCGGGAACATGCAAGCTGGAAACTCCATTTTGACTGAGGGCAAGATAGCTGCAGCAAGACAGAAAGTAAAATGGCTGACGAACAAACTGAGTTTCAGGAACATGTACACAGAACCTTATCACTTAGATTCTGATGTTGCTAAACTATATGTTTTAGACTGTGGGTTTTTCCTGTATATATATAGCTTTTACTGACAGCTTGTTGATCATATCATTAACAGGCTGATGAGCTAGTTATACTGTCAGAGATTCCGTAGGTGGGCAGTCCTGACCAAATGGAATGACGACGCTTTGGCAGCCCTTTTCCGGAAGGGTCTGTCTGATAATGTAAAGGATGTTATGGTGGGATTCCCTGTCCCCTCTGGTCTCAATGATTCTATGTCATTAGCGATTCAAATTGACAGACGTTTGCGTGAGCGGAGAAGTATGCGTGGAATGGTGTTGCCTTGTGAACCAGCTTCTGAACCCATCAGTGTGATAGAGTGGTGTCTGGGGCACAGCGTCATGAGTTTCGAAAGCGCAATGGGTTATGTTTCTACTGTGGTGATGCCTCTCATGCTATTTCAGTCTGCCCTAAGCGGGGAAGACGTTTTGCACGCTCAGTTGTCTTGGGTAAGTGTTCAGACTAAGTTTTTATTAACTGTCACTCTGATATGCTCTCTGTCCTCATTTTCTGCTCAGGCTTTCGTTGATTCTGGAGCAGCTATTAACCTGATGGATTATGATTTTGCTAAACGTTGTGGATTTCCCTTGATACCCTACAGAAGTCTATTCCCCTACTGGGGATCGATTCTACCCCTTTGGCTGAGAATAAACCCCAGTTTTCTACTCAGGTGATAATGAGGGTTGAACCTGATCACCAGGAGTGCTGCAAATTTTTGGTTCTGTATAATCTGCATGACATTATCGTGCTGGGTTTTCCTTGGTTACAGTCTCATAATCCTGTTTTGGATTGGAAATCTGTGTCTGTAACCAGTTGGGGCTGCCAATGTGTTAATACCAACACTCCTGTTTTTTCTGCCTCCCCCCAGGCTCAGGATGTTCCTGACTTTTTGATTGATTTTTCTGATGTGTTTAGCGAAAGTAAATCTGCATCCTTGCCTCCCCATAGGAGTTATGACTGCGCTATTGAATTAGTGCGGGTAGTAAATTCCTAAAGGTCGCCTTTTTAACTTGTCTGTACCTGAACATGACGCTATGCGGTCTTATATCAAGGAATCATTGGAGAAGGGTCATATCAGACCATCCTCTTCACCCTTGGGTGCCTGTTTTTTCTTTGTGGCCAAAAAGGATGGTTCATTAAGGCCGTGTATTGATTATCGTCTCTTGAACAATATTACTGTGAAATATCAATACCCGTTACCCTTGATTTCTGACCTGTTTTCCAGGGTGAAAAACGCTACTTGGTTTACCAAGCTTAACCTCAGGGGGGCGTATAACCTTATTCGCATTAAGCACGGGGATGAATGGAAGACGGCATTCAATACCCTGAAGGACATTTTGAGTACCTGGTGATGCCCTTTGGGCTCACTAATGCTCCTTCCGTCTTCCAGTCCTTCATGAATGACATTTTCAGGGATTTTGTGGACAAATTTCTGATTGTTTATTTGGATGATATCTTGATTTTTTCTAATGACTGGGACTCTCATGTGAAACATGAACTTCGAACTGTATTCCAGATTTTGAGAGAGAATGCTCTGTATGTGAAGGGATCAAAGTGTCTTTTTGGCGTACAGAGGATCTCATTTCTGGGATTCATTTTGTCCCCATCTGTTATTGAAATGGACCCGGTCAAGGTTCAGGCCATCTGTGATTGGGTCCAACCTACTTCATTAAAGGCTCTTCAGAGATTTTTGGGTTTTGCCAATTTTTATCGTAAATTTATTGGTAATTTCTCGGTTATTGTTAAACCATTAACTGATTTGACAGAAAGGGTTCTGATGTGGTGAATTGTCCTCCTGAGGCAGTCTCTGCATTTCAGGAACTTAAGCAGAGATTCACTTCTGTGTAAGGTTCTATGTATATATTCCTGAAACTCAGTTTGTTCGTCAGCCATTTTACTTTCTGTCTTGCTGCAGCTATCTTGCCCTCAGTCAAAATGGAGTTTCCAGCTTGCATGTTCCCGCCCTGATTCTCTCCTTTGCTTCTTAAGCAGCCACAGCTGAGCAATCAGTGCTTCAGAATCTAGCCTGCAGTGAACCTGTGACTTGACTCCTGTAAGCCTTGGACCTTGTACTCCAGCTATTCCTACTGAGGAACTCTGAAGCACTTGTGGACTCTGAACCCTGCTCTTTGAAAGACCCACGTTTGCATGGACTTACGGTAACAGAGAAGAAGATCCTGAATCTGTATTGGAGAGTGATTGCTGAGCTTGGATTACTCTGGCCTGCTGTGTCTCCTGTTTCTGTGTCTGCAAACTGTGTGACTATTTCTGCCAACTTGTATGAAGTAATACAGGACTTTTCTATATCAAACCTGTGACTCCTGTGTTTTCATCGCACCCAAGCACAAGACGCTATATGAACTGTACTACATACATTACAAGATTCTGAAGCCAAACGTTAGTGTCTGCTGGGTCTGGAAGGCTGTGTCTGCTGTACTGTGGATATCAGACGTCCGGTTGTACTTTCTGTGATGACAGTGGTTGTGACTTCTCACAACCATTCCAGGTGAGCAATTCCCTTAAGTTTTTTCTTTTTGCAGTGTTACCACAGGTAAACACTATTGTTTTTTTTTTTCCTTTCTTTTCTCTTTTTTGTCTGCTGTAACTCTGGATATCAGATGTCTGGTTGAAACTTTCTGTGATGATAGTGGTTGTGACTTCTCACAACCATTCCAGGTGAGCAGTTCCCTTAATTTTTTTTCTCTCTGCAGTGTTGCCACAGGTGAACACTATTGTTTTTTTTTTCTCTCCTCTTCTTCCAGTAATCCTGTCTTAAAAGATCTGGAAAATGGAGGCCCGCATAAAGGAACTTTGCGGAGTGACTGATAATATCCTTGCAGATTTGCAGAATATAAAGACCCGTTTTACAAATCTACAGGACCTCAATAATCACAATTTGCAAGTGGTTGGACAGACTACCCAGGATTTGCGAGCAGGATTGAGGTTCTAGAGGGGCGAGTCCAGGCTCCTGCCGTAGCCCCGAGTGCTGGGATTCCCAAGTTGCCCCCTTTTCGTTTTGGCGGTGAACGTGAGAAATTCAGGGGATTTATTAATCAATGCAATCTTTTTTTTTCTGCACATGCTTCACAATTTCCCACTGAACGATCTAAGGTGCTTACTATAATTATGTTGCTTACCAACAAGGCTTTAATGTGGGCAAACCCTCTGATTGAGACTGAGGATGATTGTTTGAATCACCTTGATGATTTTATTTCAGCCATGGGGCAGGTGTTTGATGACCCCAATCGAGGTGCAACAGCTGAAGCAGCCATGTTAGCTTTGCGCCAAGGTAAGCACTCGGTAGCTGAATATGCCTTGGATTTCAGGAGATGGGCCCTTGATACCACCTGGGACAGTTCCGCCAAAAAATCTATTTTTCGAAAGGGGTTATCTCCACTGATTAAGGATGAACTTGCTCGTGCCGACCCTCCCACTGCGTTAGGTGACTTTATTAACTACTGCATCCGTATTGATACTCGTCTGACTGAACGCAGGCAAGAGAGATGGTTCGAAAGCAATCGTACTAACCTTTTCCTACCTTCCTCTCCAGCTAAGGAACCTTTGAGTAGGATTACACGGGAACCTGAACCTGAACCCATGCAGGTAGACTCTTTACAACGACGGGTTAGTGATGCACGCAAGGAACATCGTTTTAAGGAGAATCTATGTTTCTATTGTGGTAAGTCAGGGCACTTCATTATAAACTGCCCCAGCCGTTCTCGTAAGACTACTGCAGCACTCATTCATTGTGAGTGTTGCGAGAGGGGATCTGTCAGGTCCGAGCCTCAGGCTCCAGAGAGATCTGCAGCAACAGATCTTGATTTCTCGGACTTAAACTCCGTTACCTCTGAGGACGTTGACTGTGTAAACGCTGCCATTTTTCAAGTTTCCTCAGCGGTGTCCCAGCTGAGTTGTAAGAAAAACAATTCTCATTGCTTTCTTTCCATCAAACTCTGGGTTGACTCAGCTTGGGTGTCTAGCTCTGCTATGATCGACTCAGGGGCAAGTGGAAATTTTATGGATGTCTCCTTTGCTCTGAAACAGGGAATACGTTCAGTGAAGAAGGCTACTCCAGTACAGATGGAAACTGTGGATGGCTCCCTGCTGACCTCTGGACCATGTGATCAGGAAACAGAGCCTTTGAGGGTTCTTATGGGTAAAGATCATCAAGAGAAACTGTCCTTTATGCTTATCTCTTCTCCCCACTTTCCCATTATTCTAGGGCTACCATGGCTGCAGGCTCAGAATCCTACCATTAACTGGGAGACCAAGGAATTACACTTTCCAGAGAAACAGATGAGTCCAAAAGTTTCAGCTTGCTCTGTTCCTAAAGGAATCATGTCAGTCCCTGAACTACCAGCTGTATACCAGGACTATGTGGATTTATGTGACAAGAAGAACGCTGACCAGCTTCCTCCTCACCGTCCATATGATTGTCCAATTGAATTATTGCCTGGAGCAGAGATACCTTTTGGTAAGATCTACCCCCTGGCGGGGCCCGAGCTAAAGGCTTTAAAGGATTACATAGATGAAAATCTAGCCAAGGGCTTCATACGCCCCTCTTCATCTCCTGCAGGTGCACCCATCTTCTTTGTAAAGAAGAAAGATGGATCTCTGAGACCATGCGTAGACTATAGGGAACTCAATAAGGTTACTATTAGAAACCGTTATCCATTGCCTTTAATCCCTGAGTTATTGGAGAGAGTGCGACATGCCAAAATTTTTCTAAACTAGATCTTCGTGGGGCCTATAACTTAGTCCGTATTAGACCTGGGGATGAATGGAAGACTGCATTCAGGTCACGCTATGGACACTTTGAATATCTAGTTATGCCTTTTGGTCTGAGTACCGCCCCAGCCACTTTCCAACACTTGGTGAATGACATCTTCAGGGATCTCCTAGATACATTCGTGGTAATTTATTTGGATGATATTCTAATTTTTTCTAACTCCACAGAGGAACATCATGGACATGTGAGAATGGTCTTGGAACGTCTAAGACAAAATCATCTTTACATCAAACTTGAAAAGTGTGAATTCCATAGGACCGAAATTCAATTTCTGGGGTATGTACTGTCTACACAAGGAATTAGTATGGATGGAAGCAAAACCCAAGCCATCAAGGATTGGCCAAGTCCTAGAAATGTGAAGGAGGTACAGCGCTTCATCGGGTTTGCCAACTTCTATAGACGTTTCATTAGAAATTTCTCTGAGGTAGTGTCACCTATCACTCAACTTACCCGGAAAGAGTCTAGGTTTTCCTGGACTCCCCAAGCCCAGGAAGCATTTTCCCGTCTAAAAGATAAATTTACCACTGCACCTATCCTAGTACATCCCAACCCCGAGCTTGCCTTCATAATAGAGGTGGATGCTTCAGACTGTGCCGTTGGAGCTATACTCTCTCAGAGAACAGGTGAGAAGAATGTCTTGCATCCCTGTGCCTTCTTTTCCCAGCAGTTGTCTTCGGCTGAGAGGAACTACGATGTGGGCAATAGAGAGTTGTTGGCCATTATTGCCGCCTTCAAAGAATGGAGACACCTTCTTCAGGGAGCTGCACAGCAAATAGTCGTCCTGACAGACCATCGTAACCTTGAGTTTATCAGGTCGGCTAAGTGCCTGACTCCTCGCCAGGCTCGCTGGAATCTTTTCTTAAACCAATTTAATTTTATCATCTCTTATAGACCAGGATCGCGCAATGGAAAGGCTGATGCACTCTCTAGGATTTACTCAGCAGAGACACGTCCAATTACTCCTCCTAAGACTATTCTTCCTGACTCTAGATTCCTAGGAGTAATTCATAATCAAGACCTACTTAAGGACATCAAGGAAGCATACCATGCGGATTCCTTTTTGGCACAACCCCCAAGGGACGTAAGTCTTGTCTTTAAGAATGGTGTGTGGATTCAGGACAACGTCTGTATATTCCTGAAACAGTCAGATTAAGAGTATTGCAACTCATTCACGATTCCAAGATAGCTGGGCATAGAGGAATTCTAAAGACACAGGAATTTCTTTCTCGTTTCTTTTGGTGGCCCACTTGCAGGAAGGATGTTTTGAATTATGTCACTTCATGTGAGGTCTGTGCAAGATGCAAAACACCTCGCTCCTCACCAACTGGTCTGTTACAGCCTCTTCCCACCCCGTCCCGCCCGTGGGGATCCATTTCTATGGACTTCATTGTGGAGTTACCAACCTCTCAGGGGAAGAACACCATTCTAGTGGTGGTTGACCGTCTAACAAAGGCAGCTCATTTTATCCCTTGTGTCGGCTTACCCACTGCAAAACAGACATCAGATTTGATGATTAAAGATGTGTTTCGCTTACATGGAGTACCGGATGAGGTTATTTCGGATCGAGGGGTGCAATTCACTTCTAGGTTTTGGCAAAATTTCTGTGCAGCATTGGACATTAAAGTAAACCTTTCTTCTGCTTTTCATCCCCAGACTAATGGACAGACCGAACGAACCAATCAAACCCTGGAGCAGTATCTCCGCTGCTTTATCTGCCACCTACAGGATGATTGGGTGGATCTACTTCCATTAGCTGAGTTCTCGTATAACAACTCTCAGAGTGCCTCCACTAAACAGTCTCCTTTTTACTCTAATCTAGGTTATTATCCTAACATTCTACCACGATTTCCCATAGAAACGCCTTTACCAGCAGTGGCTGAAAGAATCACGTCTTTACAGAAGAATATGGATCTTCTAAAGGAAAATCTGGAATCGGCTCAAAAAGGTACAAGAAAGCAGCAGATAAATTTCGTAAACCTGCACCAGCTTTCAAGGTAGGAGACTTGGTCTGGCTGTCAACCAGAAATCTTAAGTTAAGGATTCCATCGTCTAAGTTGGGACATAAGTACATTGGACCCTATAAAATCAGTAAAATTATAAGTGCCGTTGCTTGTCGTCTTCAACTGCCCAGAACTATGAGAATCCACCCTGTCTTTCATGTATCCCTACTAAAGGCTGCGACACCCAATACGTTTCCTGGACGTTCCTCTCCTTGCCCTGACCCAGTGCTAGTCGATGGTCAGGAAGAATTTGTGGTGGAAAGGATTTTAGATTCCAGGTTGTATAGAAATCAGTTACAATATCTGATTAAATGGCAGGGCTACCCAGTGGAGGACAACTCATGGGAACCGGTCAATAACGTTAATGCTCCTCGCTTGCTCCATCAGTTTCATCAGAGGTACCCACACAAGCCTGGTCTGAGGTCATCCGGAGGTTGTCCTTAAGGGGGGAGTAATGTAAGGTTCTATGTATATATTCCTGAAACTCAGTTTGTTCGTCAGCCATTTTACTTTCTGTCTTGCTGCAGCTATCTTGCCCTCAGTCAAAATGGAGTTTCCAGCTTGCATATTCCCGCCCTGATTCTCTCCTTTGCTTCTTAAGCAGCCACAGCTGAGCAATCAGTGCTTCAGAATCTAGCCTGCAGTGAACCTGTGACTTGACTCCTGTAAGCCTTGGACCTTGTACTCCAGCTATTCCTACTGAGGAACTCTGAAGCACTTGTGGACTCTGAACCCTGCTCTTTGAAAGACCCACGTTTGCATGGACTTACGGTAACAGAGAAGAAGATCCTGAATCTGTATTGGAGAGTGATTGCTGAGCTTGGATTACTCTGGCCTGCTGTGTCTCCTGTTTCTGTGTCTGCAAACTGTGTGACTATTTCTGCCAACTTGTATGAAGTAATACAGGACTTTTCTATATCAAACCTGTGACTCCTGTGTTTTCATCGCACCCAAGCACAAGACGCTATATGAACTGTACTACATACATTACATTCTGCTCCTGTTCTACGGCAGCCTGATGTTTCTCTGCCATTTCAGGTGGAGGTTGATGCCTCTGACATTGGGGCAGGTGCCGTTTTGTCCCAAAAAGATCCAGAGACCTCTAAAAGTAACCCTTGTGCCTTTTTCTCTCGAAAATTTTCTCCTACTGAACGTAATTATGACGTGGGTAATCGGGAGTTATTGGCCATGAAGTGGGCTTTTGAAGAGTGGAGACATTGGCTGGAGGGAGCCAAACATCAGGTGGTGGTCCTTACGGACCATAAGAATCTGGTCTATTTGGAATCTGCCAAGCGACTCAATCCTAGACAGGCCAGGTGGGCCTTGTTTTTCACACGTTTTAATTTTGTGGTTTCCTTTCTTCCTGGCACTAAGAATGTTAAGGCAGATGCCCTCTCGAGGAGTTTCCTTGCGGACTCTCCTGAGTTATCTGATCCTTCTGTTATTTTGAAAGAGGGTGTAGTTCTTTCCGCCATCTCGCCCAATTTGAGACTTGCTCTGGAGGGGTGTCAGGAGGATAGGCCCGAGCGCTGCCCTGTTGGAAAATTGTTTGTCCTGGACCAGTGGATAAAGAGTGTGATGTCTGAGATTCATTGTTCCGCATTGGCTGGGCATCCCGGAATTTTTGGTACCAGAGACTTGGTTAGTCGGTCCTTTTGGTGGCCTACCTTGTCTCGTGATGTCAGGGAATTTGTGCAGTCCTGCGGGACTTGCTCTCGCTCCAAGCCTTGCTCTCGCTCTAGTGGTTTGTTGATGCCATTGCCTGTGCCCAAGAGACCATGGACCCATATCTCTATGGATTTCATTTCCGACCTTCCTGTTTCTCAGAGAATGACCACCATCTGGGTAATTTGTGATAGGTTTTCCAAATGATACATCTTGTGCCATTACCTAAGTTGCCTTCCTCCTCCCAATTGGTGCCATTGTTCCTTCAGCACGTGGTTCGGTTACACGGCATTCCTGAGAACATTGTGTCTGACAGAGGAGTCCAGTTTGTTTCCAGTTTGTTGCTAACCGGCATAGGACTGATGGTCCTCGGTTTAAAGTGGGGGACTTGGTCTGGTTGTCCTCAAAGAATATTCCTATGAAGTAGCATCTCCTAAATTTAAGCCTAGGTTCATTGGACCTTATAAGATCATGGAGATTATTAATCCTGTTTCTTTTCGTTTGCTTCTTCCAGGGACATTTAAGATCCATAACGTGTTCCATAAGTCCTTGTTGAAGAGGTTTGTTGAGCCAGTGGTTCCTGCTGCTGTGCCTCCTGACCCTGTTTTGGTTGAGGGCAATCTGGAGTATGTGGTTGAGAAAATATTAGATTCTCGTTTTTCTAGACGGAAACTCCAGTATTTGGTTAAATGGAGAGGTTATGGTCAGGAAGACAATTCTTGGGTGTTTGCTTCGGACATCCATGCTAGGAGACTTATCCGTGCGTATCATAGAACTCATCCTGACCGACCTGGTTGCTCAAGTGAGGGTTCGGTGACCCTCCTCAAGGGGGGGTACTGTTGTGAATGGGTTTGAGATGAGTTCTGAGCAGAGGCTCCCTCTGGTGGTTACAAGCGGTGCTGGTCTGTCCAGTGAAGATTGTGAGGACTGGGAATCAGGTGTTACTGATTGGTCTTATATAAGGGAGTCACCTTCCCATCGGGGTTGCCGGTGATCAATTGTTCTGGTCTGGATCCTTTATTCCAGTTTCCCTTGTAGCCTGCTGTGTCGTGTCTGCATCTCCTGCTAACAGATAAGACATTTTCTTCTTTTGTGTTTGTGCTATATTTTTGCATTTTGTCCTGCACTTCTGTGGGGCCTTCAGGGTCCCCTCCGGGGGCTTCTGCCCTCTCAGTTTTGTTCAGCCACTGATGTTTGTACTTTTGCTTTTTCCAGTTTTTTCAGTGGCTGCTGTTTTGATTTTGTACACCAGAGAACTAATTTAGGTGGTAGGGTCGTGTGATCTCAGGTGATTTTGAAATTAGTAGAGTTGGTGCTTTTTCAGGGTTTTCTGGGATTGCAGTAAGTACCCTTCCTATCCTTTTCTATTTAGTTAGTTTGGGCCCAGCGTTTGCTCATACTATTTTCTTTCTGTGTCAGTATTTCATCTTGTCTAACCGCCATTACATGTTTGGGGGCTTTCTATTATCTTTGGGGTTCTGCTCCGGGGCAGATAGCTTTCCTATTTCTATCTTTAGGTGTAGTTAGTTTCTCAGGCTGTGACGAGGCGTCTAGGACCAACGTAGGAACGCTCCACGGCTGCCTCTAGTTGTGGTGGTTAGTCAGGGTACTGCAATCTCATAGATTCCAACTGCTCTGGTGTATTGCCTTTTTACCTGCACTCCTCAGCTACCGAAACATAACAGATATTGATATTTCACAGTGATCTTGTTCAAGAGACGATAATCAATACATGGCCTTAATGAACCATCCTTTTTGGCCACAAAGAAAAAACCGGCACCCAAGGGTGAAGAGGATGGTCTGATATGACCCTTCTCCAATGACTCCTTGAAATAAGACGGCATAGCGTCATGTTCAGTTACAGACAAGTTAAAAAGTCGACCTTTAGGGAATTTACAACCAGGCACTAATTCAATAGAGCAGTCATAGCCCCTATGGGGGGGCAAGGATGCAGATTTACTTTCGCTAAACACATCAGAAAAATCAGTCAAAAGTCAGGAACTTCCTGAGACTGGGGAGAGGCAGAAAAAACAGGAGTGTTGGCATTAATACATTGGCAGCCCAACTGGTCACAGACACAGATCTCCAATTCAAAACAGGATTATGAGACTGTAACCAAGGGAAACCTAGTACAATAATGTCATGCAGATTATACAGTACCAAAAATTTGCAACTCTCTGATGATCAGGTTCAACCCTCATTATCACCTGAGTAGAAAACGGGGGTTTATTCTCAGCCAAAGGGGTAGAATCAATCCCAGTGGGGGAATAGACTTCCGTAGGGGTATCAAGGGAAACCCACAACGTTTGGCAAAATCAAAATCCATCAGGTTAATTGCTGCTCCTGAATCAACAAAAGCCTGAGAAGAAATGTGGACAGGGAGCAAATCAGGGTAACAGTTAATAAAACTTAGTCTGAACACTACCCAAGACAACTGAGCGTGCAAAACGTCTTCCCCGCTTAGGGCAGACAGAAATAGCATGAGAGGCGTCACCACAATAGAAATAACCATTGGTTTCGAAACTCATGAGCTGTGCCCCAGAAGCCACTCTATCACACTGCATGGGTTCAGAAGCTGGCTCAAGGCAACAGTATTCCACGCATACCTCTACGCTCACGCAAACGTCTGTGTAACGAATGGAAGCGGAGACAGAGATGGTGAAGTTCACATTCGTCTTTATTTTTTAATGTGGAACCTCGAGACCGCGGTCCGGGGGCTCCGAAGGGGGCGTGACTGTTGAGCCCCGGGTACCGTAGTAAGGCCCCTCGAACAGGACCAGAATGGAATACCCGGAGGACACAGGTGCTACCTCAGTTAGACCCGGACACGTGGCAGCTGTCCCAGAGGGACCAAAAGGATAACAGGTATATACAGAGGCCGTGGAGGGTTCTTGACGGAGATGAGTAAGGTCCTGGTCCAGAATGGATGGTGGCAGGCTGGCTCCAGTGACCTTGTCACAGTCCACGGGTACGGATGGCTGATGGCGGAACGGGATGACACTTGCGCCAGTAATAACGAGATTGTCCAGGTTAGCCAGATACGGGTTAGCAATGATCTGTGGAGACAAATAGTATAAGCGAAGCACAGAGACTGCAGACGCAGCGCAGACAGATCAGGAACAGAACGGATGTAGCAATGATAGAACACGTTGCTCCGGCACTCCCTTATGGTGGAGTGACCAGATACAGTACTGAGTGCGCTGCCATTGGTTAATTGGCTATTTCAAAAAATGCACGCTGCCCTTTAAGAGAGATGTTGGGCGCGGCCTCGCGTCCTAAGCAATCTATCTGGAGGCCTGCTAGCAGCGTGCCAGGAACTGGAGGAGGACACAGGACGCTGAGGAGCAGATGGGACAGGAGACCTCAGCCTGCGCGCAGACTGCTGCAGAGGGACAGCTAGAGGAGCAGGTGAGTGACCAGGACGTAGTGCAGAGCCAGCACGGGGACCGAGTGTAACAGTATCCCCCTCTTTACCCCCCCTCTTTTTCTAGCCTGCGTGAAATCTTTAAGAAGAAGAGGAGCCTGGATGTTCTCTTTAGGCTCCCAAGACCTCTCCTCAGGGCCAAAACCCTTCCAGTCCACCAGGTAATAGATCCTACCTCTTACTTTCTTAGAGGCCAAGATATGTTTTACCTCAAAAACATTATCCTCAGAAACCGGATCTGGAGTGGTACCCGGGTCCTTAAAGAAGGAGCTCAACACTACTGGTTTGAGGAGGGAAACATTGAAAGGAGTTAGGTACACGTAGAGAATTAGGCAATTTCAGTTTATAAGAGACCGGGTTGATTTGTCTCAAGACTTCAAAGGGACCAATGAAACGGGGACCCAATTTGTACGATGGTAACTTCAAATGGATGTACTTGGAGGAGAGCCATACCTTGTCTCCTGGACGAAAGATGGGAGCCTCCAAACGTCTTTTGTCCGCATGCGTTTTCATACGTTGAGAGGCTTTCTCCAAAGCAGACCTGGTATCTCTCCAAATGTTCGAGAAATTCTTAGACAAGGTATCGACTGCCGGAACATCAGACAATCCAGAGATAGGAAGAGGAATCCCGGGTTGGAGTCCAAACACAATCTGAAAGGGAGACTTTCCAGAAGATTCACTTACTTGGTTGTTGTAGGAGAATTCCGCCCAGGGCAGTAATTCTACCCAGTCATTATGATGAGCATTGATGAAGTGACGCAGGTATCCAGCCAGGATTTGATTGATCCTCTCCACTTGCCCATTAGACTGGGGATGGTATGCAGAAGAAAAATCTAGTTCAATTTTTACCATTTTACAGAGTGCTCTCCAGAACTTAGAGGTGAACTGGATGCCCCTGTCGGACACGATGTGGAAGGAAATCCATGTAGACGGAAGATGTGCTGAATGAAGTGAGCGGCCAGTTCTGGAGCAGACGGGAGACCAGATAGCGGAACGAAGTGGGCCATTTTAGAGAAGCGGTCCACCACAACCCATACCACTGAGCAGCCAGAAGAAATGGGAAGATCCGTGATGAAATCCATTGCGAAGTGCTGCCAGGGAGCAGACGGAATCGGAAGAGGCAGAAGCCTGCCGGCTGGTAGATGTTTAACAGTTTTTTTACGGGCACATGAAGGACAAGCTGCGACGAACTCCTGGATATCCTTGCCCATGGTAGGCCACCAGTAGTAATGGGAGATGAGTTGCTGCGTCTTTTTCTGACCAGCATGGCCAGCCAACTTAGAAGAATGACCCACCGCAGAACACGACTACGATCAGAAGCGGACACGAGAGTCTTCCCTGGAGGAAGCCGGGCAAGATCAGTGGAGGCAACAGAGACTAACTTAGAAGGTTCAATAATGTGCTGAGGTTCTTCCTCCAGTTCAGGAGGCAAAAAGGCTCTGGAGAGTGCGTCTGCCTTGATGTTCTTGTCAGCTGGACGGAAATGAAGTACAAAATTGAAACGGGCAAAAAACAATGCCCAACGGGCCTGACGGGGATTCAGCCTTAAAGCAGATTGGAGATAGGCAAGGTTTTTATGGTAGGTGAATATGTCTACCTGGTGATGAGCTCCCTCAAGAAGATGTCTCCATTCTTGCAGAGCCAATTTGATGGCCAACAGTTCGCGATCACCGACAGAGTAGTTCCTTTCTGCAGGAGAAAAAACCTTGGAAAAAAACCACACGAGATCATCCGCCAGTAGACGACTTCTGGGTGAGAACTGCTCCTGCACTTATGGAAGAAGCGTCAACCTCAAGAAAAAATTGCTCATTCGAATTAGGACGATGGAGAACGGGTGCGGAAGCGAAGGCTTTTTTGAGAGAAACAAAGGCCTCTTCTGCCTCGCAGGACCATTCCTTAGAGTTTACACCTTTCCGGGTCAAGGCTGTGATAGGAGCCACTCGGGTGGAAAAGTGTGGAATGAATTGCCGGTAGTAGTTGGCGAACCCTAGGAACCGTTGTATGGCTTTTAGCCCAGACGGACGAGGCCAGTTGAGAACTGCAGACAACTTCTCCGGGTCCATCTTTAATCCTGTGGAAGATACAATGTACCCAAGGAAGGCAAGGAAGACTGCTCAAAGAGGCATTTCTCATATTTGGCATATAGCCTGTTCTCTCTCAGTCTTTGTAAGACCAGGCGTACTTGCCTCCGGTGTGACGCCAAGTCTGCAGAGAAAATCAAAATATCGTCCAGGTAGACCACGACACAAGTATAGAGCAGGTCCCTGAAAATGTCATTAACAAATTCCTGAAAGACCGCAGGTGCATTGCTTAGGCCAAATGGCATTACCAGGTATTCATAGTGGCCATCACGGGTGTTGAAGGCTGTTTTCCATTCGTCTTCCTCTCTGACTCGGATCAGGTTGTAGGCCCCTCTGAGATCCAATTTGGTGAAGATCTTGGCCCCTCGGAGACGATCAAACAGCTCTGAAATAAGAGGTAATGGATACCTGTTTTTTACTGTGACCTGATTTAGACCCCGGTAGTCCATACAGGGCCGCAAGGATCCATCCTTCTTCTTCACAAAGAAGAATCCAGCTCCTGCCGGTGATGATGACTTTCGGATAAATCCTCTAGCCAGATTCTCTTGGATGTAGTCCGACATAGCCTGAGTCTCTGCCTGTGAAAGGGGATAAACTCTCCCGCGAGGAGGAGATGCTCCGGAAGAAGCTCTATCTGACAGTCATACGACCTGTGTGGAGGTAGTCTCTCAGCCTCCTTTTTCCCAAAGACGTCAGAGAAGGACCAATAGCGGAAGGCAACCCTGGCAGGGTATCAGGCTGGACTGGAGGCGAAACAGGTTGAATCCGGGTTAAGCAACGATTCATGCAGGTATCTCCCCAACGCAGAACTTCTCCAGTTTTCCAATTAAGGACTGGTTCATGCATCTGGAGCCAAGGTAAACCTAAAAGCAGGGATGGGACAAACCGGGATATACATAAAATCGCATTCGTTCAGCATGCATTAGACCTACCCGAGTTCCACCAACTCGGTTTGAAACTGGACGTGCTCGGTCAGTGGTTTGCCATCTACGGCGGTCACCTGCAACGGATCAGGAAGACACTGTACTGGTAAGCGGTAATGATCCACAACCGCCTGCTGGATGAAGTTCCCTGCAGCTCCAGAATCCAGTAGACAATGTTCGGAGAATTTTATAGCTCCATAGGACACGAGACTGAGATTTGTAATGAGGGAGGACTGTTCACTACCTAGGTTGGCCCCTCCTACCGAACCTAGGCACTGGAGTTTCCCGACTTTTTAGGACAGAAATGAATCTGATGCTCAGAACTACCGCAGTAGTAACAACTTCCTCCTTGCGACGTGCCTCCCGGCGGCGGGTGGACAAACTTACACGGTCTACCTCCATGGCCTCGGAGGAGGAAGGCGAGGTACCTGTTTTGAACAAACTAGAGTCCAGGTGATAGGACCTTTTGTCCCGCTTGATCTCCATGGAACGCTCCTGAAAACGCAGGTCGATTCGGGTTGCCAAGGATAGTACCTTCCAAGATGGTAGGTCT
>JARQOD010006116.1:0-44524 GCA_033576555.1 Oophaga sylvatica | reverse complement strand
TGTTTTAAGGGACTAAAAATTCAAAGTTTGAAATTGCAAAATTTTAAAAATTTTCGCCATATTTGCGTTTTTTTTAAAAAATAAACGCAAGTTATATCAAAAAAAATTTTTTACTTCTAACGTGAAGTACAATATTTCACGAGAAAACGATCTCAGAATCGCGAATATCCTTTTGAAGCGTTCCAGAGTTATAACCTCATAAAGAGCCAGTGGTCAGAATTGTAAAAATTGGCCCGGTCATTAACGTGCAAACCACCCTTGGGGGTGATGGGGTTAATATGGTTGCTTTTCCTTAGCTGCAATATAGCCTGCAACTCTCTGCATTGGTTGCACCAAAAACAAAAAAGAAAGCAGCTCTTTATGAGTTATGACAAGAATAACACCTCACTAAAACTCAACATGCAATGTTCTTGTATGGATGGAAGGTGGGACTTCAGATTCAATTCCTTTTGGAATGCCCAAAATACAACACTGATTCTCTGTATGATGTGACAATTTATGAGAAATTTATGTATGATTTACAAATAACTCATGCCACAATATTGAAATCAAGTTAATGAAAAACATATAATAAAATCTATGTCAGGAATTATAAGAGTTGTCTACGGAACAGTCCTGCAATTTACGACTTCAATAGATAACAATTTATCTGCTTTAAGCAACCTTTTAAATGAACCCATTTTATTTTATTCTAATTGAGCTTGGAGTGTCCCTACTTTCTGAGCTCCCTTTTTATTTCCTATAGTCAGACATCATAGTCATGCTCATTACTTTTATTACTTTCTTGCTATTGCTTGCCCTTGCCTTGTACCCTCTGTTTCACTCAGTTACAGATAGATGGAATAGCCCAGGGACCCATATCCCAGTTGATAGATCATACTATGGTCTATGATAAATGAGAAACTCTTGCTTCTGGAACACTAGTCAGAACGGTATGCCTCCATGTAAATAAAGCATAATGAAGATATATTCAATTTATATATGCAAGGAAAAGCTAAGAGTACTAAATTCTAACTTTCTGAACACTGTAGATCACTGTAAGATACATTATTCAGGCAAAGTGTTAATAAATACTTTAATCATTCTACTATATTAAAAGAGAAAAAAATATTTGATATCATATAACTATTTTTGAAGAATCTATTTTACAACAGAGAGAACTCCTTTTATTTTAGGGATCAGTAAAGCAAACATGTATATTATAAGGTAGCCATTAACATGTACAGTATGAGACTGCAGTATCAATATAGCAATGCTATTGAGATCCAACCAAGTCTGGCTGAATGCTGTTGACGCACAACTGCCGCAGATAAGAACGGTGTATAATATTTCCCTGCTCAGAACAATTTACTGGATTAAGAGTAGAGATGAGCGAATATGTTCGTTAAAACGATCGCCAAACATAAATTTGGCATGAATATGGCACATTTGGATTTGTGATCGGAAATGAACAAATTTTATTAAAATCGGGAAAAACATTTGGTAAAAGTGTGGGAAAACATTTGCAATTGCCACTATTTTTTAGCACTTTGGCTAGGATAGTGGTGGTGTATAGAGATGAGCGACTTTGCCTTTTTTAGGGTCGAGTTGGGTTTCATGACACCCGACTTTCTCAAAAGTCGAGTCAAACGAAGTCGGCCGACTAATGGAAATGGTCGGGTCGGAGTCGAAAATCCGACCCCAATGCAAATCAATGGAGAATAAAAGTCGGCAGGGAGTGGAGGACAGTAAACACACCTACAGTGCCCATATCCATGCCAACTACATCAATTCTTATTCCTTAAGCTTGTCAACCTTATTTACTTATAATAATGGTTACGCATTGAAAACTGGTTTTTTTTTTGGCTAAAGTTGTGGGGGGGCAGTGCTGGCTCCAGGTTTTCGTGGGCCCCGGGCCAAAGAGTCTCGTGGGCCCCTTTAACACATACCACAATTCATGATGCTCCGATACGGCAGAGAAATATAGGTATAGTACAAGACCAAAAACTCTTTCACTTCTTACATTACATGAGTGATATATATTTTAAATTCTACATAGCTCAAAAAACGGACAGTATAGTCCTCCATACAGTATTATGGGCACCAAATAGTGTGCCATACAGAATAATAAGCCCCATATATTGCTCTTAACAGAATACTGAGCCCCATATATTGCTCCATGCAGAATGGGCTCCATATAATGCTCCATACAGAATAGGCCCCATATGTGCTTTTATGATGCTCCATATATAAAGGGCCTATATGATGCCCATAAATAATGAACCCCATATAATGCTCTATTTTATGATGGGCCCCATATATGATGCTCCAGTGTATGATGAACCCATATTAATGCTCCAAATATAATGGTCCCCATATATAATGGTCCATATAAATGGTCTCCATGTGATGCTCCTATATAAATGGGCCCCAATGATGCTCCAGTATATGATGTGCCCCAGGGATGACGCTCCAGTGTATATGGGCCCTATCTATGATTCTCAAGTGTATGATGGGCCCATATATAATTCTCCAGTGTATAATGCTCCCCATATATTGCTCCAACCATTAAAAAAAATGAAATACCTCTCCTCGCAGGGCACTGCTTAACTCTGGAACCCTCAGCATAGCCATCTTACAGCTCTCTGCACTTGGACTGTTCAGGCAGAGGGGCACAGATGTGACATCATCGCGCTCTCTGACCTGAATGTCACTGTCAGGAAAAGCGGAAGACGTCACAGCGGTGGAGCAGGGAGAGGGTAAGAATTGCAAGTGCTGGGCCCTGAGCTAGCGGGGGGGGAAACATTGTGGGCGCCGGGAACTGGCACAGGGCCCCTCATAGTCGCTGGTGTCTCTGATGGCGAGTGGGCCCCCCACCTGCTCAGGGCACCGGCACTTGCCCGGGTGCGCAGGTGCTGACCCCGGCCCTGGGGGGTACAGCCAGTTAGGGAGGTGGAAATCTGATCTGGCATATGTTGAGGTGTAGGCTGGACGTTCAGCAGCTGAAAAGGGAAAGGAATTGGAGAACTCGGAGGAAGAGGAGGACAAAGCGAGCCATTTTTGGTCATCAGGGGAAGGTTGTTCAAAATCCTTTGAAACCAGGCATGGTTCATTTTAATGATGGTGAGATCACCAACATTTTGGGTCGACAGCCGGGTCTTCTTCTGTCAGGATTGATCCAGCAGCACTGAAGATTCTTTCTGATAGCACACTACCAGCAGGGCAAGCGAGCTCCTGTAAGGCTATTGTGCCAATTCAGGCCAGGTGGTCCAGTTTACAGGCCCAGTATTCAAAGGGGAATGAACTGTGGGGGGAGAAATCGATAGGGGAGGGAGGTAATTTTGAACCATAGTTGACAACTGTTGTCTCCTGTCTGTTGCAATCGATTCAGTATTACCAGTCGTGTGAGCGTTACTCGAAAATCAGAACCACAACGTGGTCATGAAACCCCGTCTCCAACGCCACTTCGGCTGTGTGCACCACGAACACCTCTTCCATTTGGCCCAGTACGGCTCGTGGTAGAACTGCACCGCTGCTGTGTGCTGGGAATGCCTCTAACAAACGGTTTACCAGAGTTGCTTGTTTGTTCGCCAATATTACCTCTAGGTTCTCCTGTGGCATGATGTTCTGTAATTTGCCTTTATAGCATGGATCGAGGATGCTGGCCAACCAGTAGTCGTCATCCTTCATAATTTTGGCAATGCGTGGGTCCCTTTTTAGGATCCGCAAGACATAATCACACGTGGGCTAATGCTCCAGGTGTCAATGATGCACTGCCAGTGGTGGGTGGAGGAGCACTTTCTGCCAAATCCACATCCCTCCATTCACGCACAAACTCTGTACCTGACCTTGGCAAGCCAACATTTTCTCTTGCCCCTGAGAATCATCATCCTCCCCAAAATAATCATCCCCCTCATCCTCATCCTCCTCCTCTTCTCTTCTTCCTCCACCTCGTCCAGGACAGTTCTCTGAGCAGACAATGCCTGACTGTCATGAAGGCTTCCCTCCTCCTCCTCCTCCGCTGCAGACGCCTGATCCTTAATGTGCGTCAAAGTTTGCATGAGCCGATGCATAAGTGGGATGCGCTTACCAGCCGTGTACATTCCTCAAAGCACTGAAGGACTTTACAGAGGTCTTTCAGCTTTGACTACTGCACACCCGACAACTTCATGTCCGCCCTCAAACTGCCTGCCCGTGGATCCTCCCATAAATACATTACAGCCTGCCTCTGTTCGCACAGCCTCTCAACCATGTGCATGGTGGAGTTCCACCTTGTTGTAACGTCTATGATTAGGCAGTGCTTGGGGGAGGTGGAGCGATCGCTGCAGCCTCTGCATATGACTGGAGTCTACAGGCGAGCGACGGATGTGCGAGCACAGTCTTTGCACCTTATGGAGCAGGGCTGTTAACTCAAGATAATTATTTATGAAGCACTGCACCAGAAGGTTCAAGGTGTGAGCCAGGCAAGGTATGTGTCTGAGTTTTGCCAGGGCTATGGCCGCCACAAAATTATGGCCGTTATCACTGACTACCTTGCCTGGCTCAAGATGTAGACTGCCCAGCTATGACTCAGTTTGTCGCTGCAAGTAGTTGGCCAGTACCTCCGCGGTGTGTGTGTTGTCACCCAAAGACATCATCTGTAAAACAGCCTGCTGACGCTTACCGCAAGCTGATCGATAGTGGGACACCTCGTGTGCAACACTGCCAGCTGCAGATGGAGTGCTCATGCGACTGCGCTCTGTCGATGAGCTTTTGCTTCTGGAGGAGGAGGAGGTTCGAACGCCTACAGCCAACTGTTGCCTATACTGTAGGATTTTGGTAAAAAAAAGTGCCACCCTGCACTCTTCCTACTATGGGATAAATTTTCAGGGCTTGCACGCAGTGCTAATTTGACTGTCTTGCTAAGCTGTCCTGCAACTCTTTTTGTTTTTTTTAACACGTTTTTAGACTGCTACGGGCCTGCCAGATAACCGTAGCTGCGATGTCGATGCCTGCCGTGGATCCTCCTCCTCTTCTGAGCTATTGCCAGCGGCACCCTCTTCCCCCAATGGATGCCAATCCGGGTCAACAACTGGGTCATCCATCACCTCATCTTCAATTTCATCTGCACCTTCCTCTGGGGGTGAATGGCAGCGTTAACGGACTGCGTTACATAGCTTTATACCGTGGTATAACGCAGTCTGTCTAACGGACTGCCATAACGTGATATGAATCCAGCCTAACCCTAACCCTAATTATAACCCTAACCCTAATGCTAACCCTAGTCCTAACCCTAACCTAACCCTAAGGCTCGGTTTACATTATGTTTTACCAGCCCGTTCAACACATAGCGTTGACGGGCTGGTAACGGTATAGCATAACGCAATCGCATTATGCTATACTCGCTAACGCACAGGAATCAGCAGATGATTCATCTGCGCTAGCGGTGACGGAGCCCAGACGCTGCAGGCTGCGTCTGAGGCTCCATCACTGAATGACAGCATGTCGCAAACGCGATGCGCCTGCAAATGGCGGTGAATGGCAGCGTTAACGGACTGCGTTACACTGCGTTATACCGCGGTGTAACGCAGTCCGTCTAACTGACTGCCATTACGCAATATTTATCCAGCTTAACCCTAACATAACCCTAAGGCTAACCCTAAAATAACCCTAACTGTAATTCTAACCCTAATAGAAAAAATATATATTTTCTAAATTTTATTATTTGTCCCTACCTATGGGGGTGATAAAGGGGGCATTTATTTACTTTTTTATTTATTTTGATCACTGTGAGAGTTTATCACAGTGATCAAAATAAATTACTGAAGCTGCTGGCCGGCGGGCGCCATTTTCCAAGATGGCGGCGCCCATGAAGAGTCCCGGACGGACCTCGGGACGGATCGAGGGCCAACAGAGGACCGGGGAGGTGAGGACAGCTAAGGGGGGGAGTCTAAGGCGGAGGGGAGCGGAGGCAAGGAGGAGGGGAGTGGACGGAGCGCAGGGGAGCATTTAGTAACGGCAGTGACCGATCACAGTCACTCGGTGTGGGGTGGGTGGGAACTAGGTGTCCAGCCATGGCCGATGCTATTGCAGCATCGGCCATGGCTGGATTGTAATATTTCACCAGATTTCAGTGGTGAAATATTACAGATTGCTCTGATTGGCTGTTTCACTTTTAACAGCCAATCAGAGCGATCGTAGCCACGTGGGGGTTAAGCCACCCCCACTGTGGTGTCTTGTGCCTGCGGGTCTGGTGACCTTTCAGTGACCCCGGTCACCCGACCTGCAGGAACATGATTTATAGCATGACGCCTACATAGGCGTCATGGGTTGGGATGCCACTGGTTTTCATGACGCCTACGTAGGCGTCATGGGTCGGGAAGGGGTTAGCTCACATAAAGGAATTGTATGAAGTGATGGGATCAAAAGGATAAGCCTTACTGTAAAATCTGGATCTCATCACAAAGCAAAGTGTAAGTTGTCGGATTGATTATTTGATTGGATATAGGTTCCTTTAGTGTGTTCTGTTTCTCAGCTGATAGCCGAAGGTATCCCTCTGCTTCAAAAAAGAAGAAGAGGATGGTAAAGAGAACGATGAGCTAGAATTTATAGATGGAATCAGGGCCAGCGTCAGCACCCGGGCAAGTGTCGGGGCCCTGAGCAGGTGGGGGGGCCCAGTCACAGTCGGGGACACCGGCATGCTATCGGAGCCCGGTGCCTGTGCCAGTAAAGGGGGCCGGTGCCTCGAGCAGAGCAGAGGCCAGTGAGGAGAGGTGAGTATTTCATTTTTTATTTTTTTATGTTTGGCGCAATATGTGGAGACCATCATATGGGGCCCATCATACACTGGAGTATCATAAATGGGGCCCATCATTCACTGGAGCATCCTATATGGGGCCCATCATACACTGGAGCATCATATATGGGGCCCATCATACACTGGAGCATCATATATGGAGCATTATATGGGGCCAATCATACACTGGAGCATCATATATGGGTCCCTTTATATATGGAGCATTATATACGGCCCATAATTTACTGAAGCATCATATATAGGTCCATTATATATGAAGCATTATAAGGGGCCCATCATGCACTGAAGCATCATATATGGGGTCCATCATATACTGGAGCATCATATGGGGCCCATTATATATTGAACATCATATGGGGCCCATTATATATGACTCATCATATGGGGCCTATTATATATGGAGCATCTTATAGGGTCCTGTTGTGAATGTGTTGGAGATGAGTTCTGAGCAGAAGCTCCCTCTCGGAACCCTCCCATCAGGGTTGCCGGTGATCAATTGTTCTTGTCTAACTGCTGTTGTTCCTGGTTCACTTGGAAGCCTGCTGAATCTTGCCTCTTCTCCTGCTCTCAGATAAGACATTTTCTGGTTTTATTTCTGTGCTTGCTTTTTGCATTTTTTCCTGCACTCTTGTGGAGGTCAGCCAGGTCCCCTCCTGGGGGCTTGTGCTCCTCTCAGTTTATCTGAGCCTCTGTTATTTGTTCATTTGCCTTTTCCAGTTTTTTCAGTGGCTGCGGCTTAGTTTTGTTACACCAGAGAACTAATTTAGGTGGTAGAGGTCGTGTGATCTCAGGTGTTTTTGCAATTAGTAGAGTTGGTACTTTTTAGGGTTTTTTGGGATTGCAGTAAGTTTTCCTTCCTATCCTTTTCTGTTTAGGAAGATTGGGCCCCAACGTTTGCTCATACTATTTTCTGTCTGTGTTTGTGTTTCCTCTTGTCTAACCGCCATTACATGTTTGGGGGCTTCCTATGTTCTTTGGGGATCTGCTCCGGGGCAGATAGTTTTCCTCTTTCTATCTTTAGGTGTAGTTAGCTTCTCAGGCTGTGACGAGGCGTCTAGGACCAACGTAGGTACGCTCCACGGCTGCCTTTAGTTGTGGTGGTTAGTCAGGGTACTGCAATCCAGTAGATTCCAACCTCTCTGGTGTATTGCCGTTTTTGCCTGCTCTCCTCAGCTACCAAAACATAACAGGGTCCATTATATATGCAGCATTATATGGGGCCCATTATATATGGAGCATTATATGGGGCTCATTATTCTGTATGGAGCTCTATGTGGTGACCATAATACTGTATGGAACAATATATAGGGCTCATTCTGTATGGAACACTATGTGGTGCCCATAATACTGTATGAAGCAATATATGGAGCTCATTATACTGTATGGAGCAATATATGGGGCTCATTATTCTGCATGGAGCACTATGCGGTGCCCATAATACTGTATGGAGCAATATATGGAGCTCATTATACTGTATGGAGCAATATATGGGGCTCATTATTCTGTATGGAGCACTATGTGGTGCCCATAATACTGTATGGATGACTATACTGTTTGTCTTTTGAGCTATTGTAGAATATACAATAGCTTTCACTTATGTAATGTATGAAGTAAGGGGAAATATTTGGCATTGTACTATACCTATATTTCTCTGCCGTATCTGTGCACCACGAATTGTGGTATGTAGAGTTGAGCGAAACAGGTCGGTCAGATTAAAAAAAAACCTGACTTTCTCCAAAGTCGGGTTTCGCCGAGCGAAACCCAGCCATAGCGTGAGGTCGGCCATGCGTTCGGCGACCTGAGCGCCAAAGTCGGTTTTCCCATAATGCTTGAAGGTCCTTTTCTCAGCCAATGAGCAAGGACGCACACTGCGGGCAACGAGATGACATGGGCAGCGGCCAGCACCATCTTAGAGAAGGGCATTGCAGTGATTGGCTTGCTTTGTGTGGCGTCACAGTGTCCATAAAAGCCCTCACCGACGACCGCCATTTTACTTCTGCCAGTCTTAGCGTAGGGAGAGGTTGCTGGCGCTGGTTCTCAGTAGGGAGAGCGTTAAGCAGTAAAAAAAACCAATAATTCTGTGCTTGTGCTGATAGCGATTAGCTGTACAGTTAGTGTGCAGTGACAGGGGAGGGAGGATTTTGTTGTGTGCAGCAGCGCTGGTCCTTAGGCTGCCTGTAAGGGACAGGGGAGGAATTGCTTGTGTGGAGCAGCAGAGCTGATTATTAGGCTGCTGTTTGCCAGTGAGAGGGGAGGAATTTATTGTGTGGAGCAGCAGAGCTGATTATTAGGCTGCCTGCCAGTGACAAGGGAGGAATTTCTTTAGCTGTGTGTACACTGCTGTGCAGATTGCATTTTAACAGAGCACCTACACAGCACTAATACTTAAATTTTTTTCTGCACAGTTACTGAGCGTTAATTTTTTTCACACACCGTATAGAGCTGTACGCTTCTCACACTACCGTGTACCAGCTGGTATCACGGACAAATACATGCTGACTATCTGTGTGTGACTCCGGAAATATATACGGAGATTTCAATTTTTTTATACAGCTGGTATCTTCTGATACAGTACAGTTTTTCTGCCTTGTGTATTACGGTCAAATCCATACTGAGGGAGCGTCTGTGTGTGACTCCGGAAATATATACGGAGATTTAATAATTCCCCAAAACCGTATACAGCTGGTATCTTCTGATACAGTACCGTTTTTCTGTCTTCTGTATTACGGTCAAATACATACTGAGAGAGCGTGTGTGTGTTACTCCTGAAATATATACGGAGATTTAAAATTACCCCAACACTGTAAACACCGGTACGCTACTGATACAGTACACTTTTTCTGCTTTTCATATTCTGGTGTAATCCATACTGAGCCTGTGTGTTACTCCTCAAATATATACGGAGATTTAAAATTACCCCAACACTGTAAACACCGGTACGCTACTGATACAGTACACTTTTTCTGCTTTTCATATTCTGGTGTAATCCATACTGAGCCTGTGTGTTACTCCTCAAATATATACGGAGATTTAAAATTACCCCAACACTGTAAACACCGGTACGCTACTAATACAGTACACTTTTTCTGCTTTTCATATTCTGGTGTAATCCATACTGAGCCTGTGTGTTACTCCTCAAATATATAGGGAGATTTAAAATTACCCCGACACTGTATACAGCTGTACGCTACTGATACAGTACACTTTTTATGCTTTTCATATTCTGGTCTACTCGATACTGAGCCTGTGACTGTGTGTGTTACTCATGAAATATATACGGAAATTTAAAATTACCCCAACACTGTATACAGCTGTACGATACTGATACAGAACACTTTTTATGTTTTTCATATTCTGGTGTCATCCATACTGAGCCTGTGACAGTGTGTGTTACTCCTCAAATATATACGGAAATTTAAAGTTACCCCAACACTGTATACAGCTGTACGCTAGTGATACAGTACACTTTTTCTGCTTTTCATATTCTGGTGTTATTTATACTGAGCCTGTGACCGTGTGTGTTACTCATGAAATATATACGGAGATTTAAAATTACCCCAACACTGTATACAGCTGTACGATACTGATACAGTACACTTTTTATGCTTTTCATATTCTGGTGTTATCCATACTGAGCCTGTGACCGTGTGTGTAAGGCTAAGTTCACACGTTGCGGAATTGCCGCGGAAATTTCCGCGGCAATCCCGCACTTCTCCCGCAGGAAATACGCACGTTTTTTGTATGCTGATTCCCGCCAGAATAATAGCGTTTTGCAAGCGTAAATAGCTTGCAGAATGCTAGCGTTTTCCTAGCGATCTGTGCATCGCTTGGAAAACTGATTGACAGGTTGGTCACACGAGTCACACATAGTGTTTGACACGTGTGACCAACTTTTTACTATTGATGCCGCCTATGCCGCATCAATAGTAAAAAGATCTAATGTAAAAATAATAAAAAAAATAATAAATAATGATATTCTCACCTTCCGGCGGCCCCCGCAGCTTTCCCGCCTCTCAGTGACGCTCCCGGCAACTCCGGTCCCAGGAGTGCTTTGCGACAAATCACACCGATGACGTACATCTCGCGAGACCGCTATGCCATCTGGGTGATTCTCGCAAAGCACTCCTGGGACCGGAAGTTGCCGGGAGCATCGCTGAAGGCGGGAAGGCTGCGGGGGCCGCGGGAAGGCTGCGGGGGCCGCCGGAAGGTGAGAATATCATTATTTTTTATTTTAATTATTGTTTTACCAGGGATATGGTACCCAGGGCCTGGAGGAGAGTCTCCTCTCCTCCAGACCCTGGGTACCACCGCACATGAACCGCTTACATTCCGCAAAATTAATGAACATGTTGCTATTTTTTCCGCGAAGCGTTTTTTTCGCGGAAAAAAACGCAACATGTGGCCAAAACATGCGGAATCAATTAACATGTATAGGATGCTTAATGCTTGCGTTTTTATCGCGTTTTTACGCGGAAAACCGCGAAAAACCGCGAAAAAAACGCAATTATTCCTGATCGTGTGCACTTAGCCTTACTCCTGAAATATATACGGAGATTTAAAATTACCCCAACACTGTATACAGCTGTACGCTACTGATACAGTACACTTTTTATGCTTTTCATGCTTATATTCTGGTCTACTCCATACTGAGCCTGTGAGCGTGTGTGTTACTCCTGAAATATATAAGGAGATTTAAAATTATCCCAATACTGTATACAGCTGTACGCTACTGATGCAGTACACTTTTTCTGCTTTTCATATTCTGGTGTTATCCATACTGAGCCTGTGACCATGTGTGTTACTCCTGAAATATATACGGAGATTTAAAATTACCCCAGCACTGTATACGGCTGTACGCTTCTGATACAGTACACTTTTTTGCTTTCTATATTCTGGTGTAATCCATACTGAACCTGTGAGAGTCTGTGTCTGTTACTCCGCAAATATATACGAAGATTAAAATTTTTCACCCTCACCGTATACAGCTGTACGCTTCTGATACAGTACCATATAGCTGCTGGTATTTTGGGTACATTTTCACAAACATGAGGTAGTATGGTGAAAGAGGCCGCGAACGTGGCCATAGGGGGCCACCTGGTACTGCTGGTAGTGCCAAAAGCACAACAGCACCTAAGGCAGGAGGTGTTGAGCCTGTGTCATCGTCTGGCTCCAGAAGGCCTGGAAGGCTCCTTTTTCTGGGACTACGCAAACCGCTTTTAAAGCAGGAGCATCAGGAACAGGTTTTGGCTTACATTGCCGAAACAGCCTCCAGCTCTATCGCCTCCTCTTCTGAAGGTTCAAAAACTCCAAGCACTGAGTCGTCAGTGCAGGCTTCTGGTCAGGAACAACCCGTTTCCTTGTGTCCTTCACCCCCACTAAAAGGGAAGGATGCGGCAAGCCACACTTCAGGTTACTCCATGGAGCTCTTTTCACATACCATGCCTGGGTTATCAAGTCAAATCCTGAATTCCCCAGTCCAACATTAATCTGACATAAAGTCCAATGATGCACAGCCACTGCTATATGATTGTGCTGGTACATTCATCCAGAGCACTACATTGCCCTCGCAGTCTACTGAGCCAGAATGTGACCCTGATGAAACTCAAGTGCCCCTTCCTGCATACTATACCACCTTACACGGTGACACAGAGGAAGGTGCACATGAAATTGATGAGGAGGTGATGGATGACCCAGTTGTTGACCCTGATTGGCATCCAGTGGGGGAAGAGGGTGCCGCTGGCAATAGCTCAGAAGAGGAGGAGGATCCGCAGCAGGTATGGACATCGCAGCTGGGGTTATCTGGCAGGCCCGTAGCAGTCCATAAAGGTGTTAAAAAAACAAAAAGTTGCAGGACAGCTTGGTCAGACTGTCAAATTACTACAGCGTGCGTTCCCTGAAAATTTATCCCATAGTACGAAGAGTCCAATGTGGCACTTTTTTGACCAAAATCCTATTGCTGAGGCAAAGGTTATCTGTAAGAAGTGCGGAAGGACCTTTAGCCGAGGGAAAAATCTCAGAAATTTGAATACCAGTTGCATGCTTAGACATTTAATGAACATGCACTTGCAAGCGTGGACGGACTACAAAACCTCAGGTAGCACATGTGCACCTGATCCGACTGAAGTTACCCAGCAACGCTCCATCGCTTCCCCACTGTAAGCCCACCGGTTGGAACACCACCAGCAAGAAATGTTGAGGTGTCGTCTCAAGGCCAAAGCAGTCAGGGAATCACAATGTTTTTGCAATGAAACACTGCATCTAGCCCATCACCACCACCACCATCACCATCACCAACCCACTCTCAGTCCGTCATGTCCACCGATAGTTCCACCATATGCAGCTCTCAAGTCCAGCTCACCCTACCAGACACTCTGAGTAGGACAAGAAAGTACTCATCCTCTCATCCGCGTACACGGGGTTTGAACGCCTACATTGCCAAACTGATCTCATTAGAGATGACGCCCTTCCATTTGGTTGAAAGCGCAGCGTTCAGAGACCTCATGGCCTATGCTGTCCCACACTATGACCTACCCAGTCGGCACTTCTTTTCTAGAAAAGCCATCCCTGCCCTCCATCTGCATGTGAAAGACCGCATTGTCCATGCACTGAAACAATCAGTGAGTGGAAAGGTGCACCTCACCACAGATGCATGGGCCAGTAGGCATGGCCAGGGCCGTTACGTGTCCATCACTCCGCACTGGGTTAATGTGGTGGATGTAGGGTCCACAGGGGACAGCGGCGGTGGGACAGTGCTGCCTAGCCCACGGTATAGACAACAGTTGGCTGTAGGCGTTCGACCCTCCTCCTCCAGAAGCGAATGCTCGTCAACAGAGCGCAGTCGCACGAACACTCCATCCGCAGCTGCCAGTGTTGCACACGAGGTGTCCCACTATCGAATAGCTAGTGGTAAGCGTCAGCAGGCTGTTTTAACCCCTTTATGACCCAGCCTATTTTGACCTAAATGACCTGGCCATTTTTTGCAATTCTGACCAGTGTCCCTTTATGAGGTAATAACTCAGGAACGCTTCAACGGATCATAGCGATTCTGAGATTGTTTTTTCGTGACATATTGGGCTTCATGTTAGTGGTAAATGTAGGTCGATAATTTTTGCGTTTATTTGTGAAAAAAATGGAACTTTGGCCAAAATTTTGAAAATTTTGCAATTTTCAAATTTTGAATTTTTATTCTGTTAAACCAGAGAGTTATGTGACACAAAATAGTTAATAAATAACATTTCCCACATGTCTACTTTACATCAGCACAATTTTGGGAACAACATTTTTTTTGTTAGGAAGTTATAAGGGTTAAAAGTTGACCAGCGATTTCTCATTTTTACAGCAAAATTTACAAAACCATTTTTTTTAGGGACCACCTCACATTTGAAGTCACTTTGAGGGGTCTATATGGCAGAAAATACCCAAAAGTGACACCATTATAAAAACTGCACCCCTCAAGCTACTCAAAACTACATTCAAGAAGATTATTAACCCTTCAGGTGCTTCACAGGAACTAAAGCAACGTGGAAGGAAAAAATGGACATTTTAATTTTTCCAACAAAATTTTTCTTTTAGCATCAATTTTTTCATTTTTGCATGGGCAACAGGATAAAATGGACCCTAAAATTTGTTGGGCAATTTATCCTGAGTACAAAGATTCCTCATATGTGGTCATAAACCACTGTTTGGGCGCACGGCAGGGCTCAGAAGGGAAGGAGCGCCATTTGACTTTTTGAATGGAAAATATGCTGGAATATTTAGCGGTTGCAATATCGCATTTGGAGAGTCCCTATGTGCCTAAACATTGGAACTCCCCCACAAGTGACCCCATTTTGGAAGCTAGACCCCCCAAGGAACTTATCTAGATGCATAGTGAGCACTTTGAACCCCCAGGTGCTTCACAAATTGATCCGTAAAAAAAAAGAAAGTACTTTTTTTTCACAAAAATTTTCTTTTAGCCTCAGTTTTTTCATTTTCACATGGGCAACAGGATAAAATGGATCCTAAAATTTGTTGGGTAATTTCTCCTGAGTACACAGATACCTCATATGTGGTCATAAACCATTGTTTGGGCGCACGACTGGGCCCAGAAGGGAAGGAGCGCCATTTGACTTTTTGAATGGAAAATTGGCTCCAATCCTTAGCGGACACCATGACGCCTTTGGAGAGCCCCTGTGTGCCTATACAGTGAAAAAAACCAACATGTGACACCATTTTGGAAACTAGACCCCCCAAGGAGCTTATCTAGATGAGTAGTGAGCACTTTGAACCCCCAAGTGCTTCACAGGAGTTTATAAACGCAGAGTAGTGAAAATAATAAAATCATTTTTGTTTCTCAAAAATCATTTTTTAGCCCACTATTTTTTATTTTCTCAAGGGTAACAGGATAAATTGGACCCCAAAAGTTGCTGTCCAGTTTTTCGTGAGTACGCTTGTGCCCCATATGTGGGGGGGGAACCTCTGTATGGGCGCACGGCAGGGCTCAGAAGGGAAGGAGCGCCATTTGACTTTTTGAATGGAAAATTAGCTCCAATCGTTAGCGGACACCATGTCATGTTTGGAGAGCCCCTGTATGCCTAAACTTTGGAGCTCCCCCACAAATGACCCCATTTTGGAAACTAGACCACCTAAGGAACTTATCTAGATACACAGTGAGCACTTTGAACCCCCAGGTGCTTCACAGAAGTTTACAACGCAGAGCCGTGAAAATAAAAAATCATTTTTTTTTCTCAAAAAATGATTATTTAGCCCACTATTTTTTATTTTCACAATGGTTACAGGAGAAATTGGACCCCAAAAGTTGTTGTCCAATTTGTCCTAAGTACGCTAGTACCTCACATGTGGGGGGGAACCACTGTTTGGGCACACGTCAGGGCTTGGAAGGGATGTAGTGACGCTTGATGGAATGGTCTGCGGGCGGGCAGAGCCCCTGATGTGCCTAAACAGTAGAAACCCCACACAAGTGACCACATTTTGTAAACTAGACCCCTCAAGGAACTTATCTAGATGTGTGGTGAGCACCTTGAACCCCCACGTGCTTCACAGAAGTTTGTAATGCAGAGCCGTGAAAATAAAAACGATTTTTTTCCTCAAAAACTGATTTTTTTAACCCGCAATTTTTTATTTTCACAAGGGTAACAGGAGAAATTGGACCACAAAAGTTGTTGTACAGTTTGTCAGTGACAAACTGTACACTGGTACCCCATATGTGGGGGAGAACCACTGTTTTGGCGCATGGGAGAGCTCAGAAGGGAAGGAGCACCATTTTGGAATGCCAACTTTGATGGAATGGTCTGCGGGCGTCATGTTGCGTTTGCAGAGCCCCTGATGTGCCTCAACAGTAGAAACCCCCCACAAGTGACCCTATTTTGGAAACTAGACCCCCAAGGAGCTTATCTATATGTGTAGTGAGCACTTTGAACCCCAAAGGGCTACACAGAAGTTTATAACGCCGGGCATGAAAATAAAAAAATCATATTTTTTACACAAACATGATCTTTTAGTCCCCAATTTTTTTATTTTCCCAAGGGTAACAGGAGAAATTAGACCTCAAAAGTTGTTGTCCAATTTGTCCTGAGTATGCTGATATCCCATATGTGGGAGAAAACTACTGTATGGGCACATTTCGGGGCTCGGAAGGGAAGTAGTGACGTTTTGAAATGCCGACTTGATGGAATGGTCTGCGGGCGTCATGTTACGTTTGCAGAGTCCCTGATGTGCCTAAACAGTAGAAACTCCCCACAAGTGACCCCATTTTGGAAACTAGACCCCGCAAGGAACTTATCTAGATGTGTGGTGAGCACTTTGAACCCCCAAGGGCTACACAGAAGTTTATAATGCCGGGGCATGAAAATAAAAAAATCATATTTTTTCCACAAACATGATCTTTTAGTCACCAGTTTTTTTATTTTCCCAAGGGTAACAGGAGAAATTAGACCCCAAAAGTTGTTGTCCAATTTGTCCTGAGTATGCTGATATCCCATATGTGGGAGAAAACTACTGTATGGGCACACGTCGAGGCTCAGAAGGGAAGTAGTGACGTTTTGAAATGCCGACTTGATGGAATGGTTTGCGGGTGTCATGTTATGTTTGCAGAGCCCATGATGTGCCTAAACAGTAGAAACCCCCCCAAGTGACCCCATTTTGGAAACTAGATACCCCAAGGAACTCCTCTAGATGTGTGGTAAGCACTTTGAATCTCCAAGTTCTTCACAGAAGTTTATAACGCAGAGCCGTGAAAATAAAAAATCATTTTTTTTCCACAAAAATAACTTTTTTAGTCCCCAATTTTTTTTTTCACAACAGTAACAGGAGAAATTAGACCCCCAAAATTGTTGTGCAATTTTTTCCGAGTACGCTGATACCCCATATGTGGGGGTAAACCACTGTTTGGGCACACGTCGGGGCTTGGAATAAAGGGAGCACTGTTTGACTTTTTGAACGCAAAATTTGCAGGAATCAATGGTGGCGCCATGTCGCGTATGGAGACCCCCTGATGTGCGTAAATAGTGGAAACCCCTCAATTCTAACTCCAACCCTAACCCCAACACACCCCTAACCCCAACCCTAACCCCTACACACCCCTAACCCTAATACAAACCCTAAACATAACCCTAACCCCAACACACCCCAAACCCTAATCCCAACTCTAACCATAAATCTAACCACAAGCCTAACCCTAATCCCAACCCTAACCCCAAAACACCCCTAACACTTATCCTAACTCTAACCCTAACCACAACCTAACCCTAATCCCAACCCTAACCCTAATTCCAACCCTTACCCTAGTTCTAACCCTAACCCTAGTTCTAACCCTAACCTTAAGGCTGGTTCATATTGCGTTTTAGCAGCCAGTTCAACATGTAGCGTTGACGGGCTGGTAACGGTATAGCATAACGCGATCGTGTTATGCTATACCCGCTAGTGCAGAGCAATCAGCGATGATTCATCTGTGCTAGCGGTGACGGAGCCCAGACGCTGCAGCCTGCGTCCAAGGCTCCGTCACTGAATGACGACACATCGCGAACGCATGCCGCTTCACGGCATGCGTTGCAATGCGCACACAAATGGGGTGAATGGCAGCGTTAACGGACTGCGTTACACCGCGGTGAAACGCAGTCCATCTAACGGACTGCCATAATGCAATATGAACCCAGCCTAACCCTGAGGCCCCGTGCACACGTTGCGGATTCACTTGCGGATTTTTCTAAAATCCGCAGGTAAAATAACCTGCGTTTTACCTGCGTATTTAGCGCCGATTTACTATGGTTTTGGTGCGGTTTTTCCCTGCGGTTTTACACCTATAATGGAATAGGTGTAAAATCGCTGCGGAATCCGCACAAAGAATTGACATGCTGTGGATTTAAAACCGCAGCAAATCCGCGCTGAAAAATCTGCAGCATGTGCACAGCGTTTTTTTACCATTTATTTGCATTGTACTGTACATGGTTTCTGGATCTGCTGTGGATCCGCAGCGCGAAATCCGCTGCGGATCCGCAGCGCGAAATCCACTGCGGATCCGCAGCAAAATCCGCTGCAGATCCGCAGCAAAATCCGCTGCTGATCCGCAGCAAAATCCGCTGCTGATCCGCAGCAAAATCTGCTGCGGATCCACAGCAAAATCCGCAACGTGTGCAGAGCCTAATAGGAAAAAAAAAAATCTTTATTTTATTATTTGACCCTACCTATGTCAGTTTATCACAGTGATCAAAATAAATTTCTGGACTCTTCAGGGCGCACTGCGCATGCGCCGGCCGGCGGTCGCACTGCACATGCGCCCGCCATTTTCCAATATGGCGGCGCCCATGAAAAATCCCGGGCAGCCGCCGGGACGGATCCAGGGACATCGGTGGACCGGGAGAGGTGAGTATGGGTGTCGGAAGGTGAAGGGGGGTTATCGGAAGGTGGGGGCAGCGGAGGCCAGGATGAGGGAGCTGTTAGTGACGGCGTTGACCGATCGCTGCCATGAAATCGGTGGCGGCGGCCGATCACCGCCGTGACATGGTGTGTGGGGGGGGGGTCGGTTCTCAGTCTCCAGCCATGGCCGATGCTATTGCAGCATCGGCCATGGCTGGATTGTAATATTTCACCAATTTCATTGGTGAAATATTACAGATTGCTCTGATTGGCTGTTTCACTTTTAACAGCCAATCAGAGCGATCGTGGCCACGGGGGTTAAGCCAACCCCCCTGTGGTGAAGCACAAAGGGTCCTGTGCCTGCGGGTCGGGTGACCTTTCAGTGACCCCGGTCACCCGGCCCGCAGGAACGCGATCCTTTCATGACGCCACATAGGCATCATGGGTCGGATTGGCACTGACTTTCATGACGCCTACGTGGCGTCACAGGTCGGGAAGGGGTTAAAAATGATGTCTTTGAGCGACAACAGACACACCGCGGAGGTACTGGCCGACTACTTGCAGCGAGAAACTGAGTCATGGCTGGGCAGTCTACATCTTGAGCCAGGCAAGGTAGTCAGTGATAATGGCCGTAATTTTGTGGCGGCCATAGCCCTGGCAAATCTCAGACACATACCTTGCCTGGGTCACACCTTGAACCTGGTGGTGCAGTGCTTCTTAAATAATTATCCGGAGTTAACAACCCTGCTCCATAAAGTGCGAAGACTGTGCTCGTACATCAGTCGGTCGCCCGTAGACTCCAGTCGTATGCAGAGGCTTGTTATGATTTGGTAGCTGAGGAGTGCAGGTAAAAAGGCAATACACCAGAGCAGTTGGAATCTATGAGATTGCAGTACCCTGACTAACCACCACAACTAGAGGCAGCCGTGGAGCGTTCCTACGTTGGTCCTAGACGCCTCGTCACAGCCTGAGAAACTAATTACACCTAAAGATAGAAATAGGAAAGCTATCTGCCCCGGAGCAGAACCCCAAAGATAATAGAAAGCCCCCAAACATGTAATGGCGGTTAGACAAGAAGAAATACTGACACAGAAAGAAAATAGTATGAGCAAACGCTGGGGCCCAAACTAACTAAATAGAAAAGGATAGGAAGGGTACTTACTGCAATCCCAGAAAACCCTGAAAAGCACCAACTCTACTAATTTCAAAAACACCTGAGATCACACGACCTCTACCACCTAAATTAGTTCTCTGGTGTAACAAAATCAAAACAGCAGCCACTGAAAAAACTGGAAAAAGCAAAAGTACAAACATCAGTGGCTGAACTAAACTGAGAGGGCAAAAGCCCCCGGAGGGGACCCTGAAGGCCCCCACAGAAGTGCAGGACAAAATGCAAAAATATAGCACAAAAACAAAAAGAAGAAAATGTCTTATCTGATAGCAGGAGATGCAGACACGACACAGCAGGCTACAAGGGAAACAGGATTCAAGGATTGAGACCAGAACAATTGATCACCGGCAACCCTGATGGAAGGTGACTCCCTTATATAAGACCAGTCAATAACACCTGATTCCCAATCCTCACAATCTTCACTGGACAGACCAGCACTGCTTGTAACCACCAGAGGGAGCCTCTGCTCAGAACTCATCTCAAGCCCATTCACAACAGAGGCTGCAGTGATCGCTCCACCTCCCCAAGCACCGCCTAATCAAAGATGTTGCAACAAGGTGGAAATGCACCATTCACATGGTTGAGAGGCTATGCGAACAGAGGCAGGCTGTAGTGCATTTATGGGAGGATACACGGGCAGGCAGTTTGAGGGCAGACATGGAGTTGTCGGGTGTGCAGTGGTCAAAGCTGAAAGACCTCTGTAAAGTCCTTCAGTGTTTTGAGGAATGCACACAGCCGGTAAGCGCAGACGACGCCATCATAAGCATGAGCATCCCACTTATGTGTCTGCTCATGCAAACTTTGATGCACATTAAGGATCAGGCGTCTGCAGCGGAGGAGGAAGAGGGAAGCCTTGATGACAGTCAGCCATTGTCTGCTCTGGGAACTGTCCTGGACGAGGTGGAGGAAGAAGAGGAAAAGGAAGAGGAGGATGAGGGGGATGATTATTTTTGGGAAGGAGGATGCTTCTCAGGGGCAAGAGAAAATGTTGGCTTGCCAAGTTCAGGTCCAAGGTTTGTGCAAGACTGGAGGGATGTGGCTTTGGCAAAAAGTGCTCCTCCACCCACCACTGGCAGTGCATCACTGACACCTGGAACATTGGCCCACATGTGTGATTATGCCTTGACAATCCTAAAAATGAACTCCCGCATTGCCAAAATTATGAAGGATGAGGACTACTGGTTGGCCTGCAACCTCGATCCACGCTATAAAGGCAAATTACAGAACATCATGCCACAGGTGAACCTAGAGCTAATATTGGCCAACAAACAAGCAACTCTGGTAAACCATTTGTTAGAGGCATTCCCAGCAAACAGCAGCAGTGCAGGTTCTACCACGAGCCGTACTGGGCCAAATGGAAGAGGTGTTCGTGGTGCACACAGCCGAAGTGGCGTTGGAGACAGGGGTTTCATGACCATGTTGTGGACTGATTTCTCCACGACAGCTCACACGCCTGGTAATAGTAATTCTATAGCAACAGACAGGAGACAGCAGTTGTCAACTATGGTTAAAAATTACTTCTCCTCCCCTATCGATGTTCTCCTCACCAGTCATTCCCCTTTGACTACTGGGCCTGTAAACTGGACACCTGGCCTGAAATGGCACAATATGCCTTACAGGAGCTCGCTTGCCCTGCTGGTAGTGTGCTATCAGAGTCTTCAGTGCTGCTGGATCAATCCTGACAGAAAGAAGGACTCATCTGTCTACGCAAAATGTTGATGATCTAACCTTCATTAAAATGAACCATGCATGGGTTGCAAAGGATTTTGTCCCACCTTCCCCTGATGACACATAGGTTGTCCCGCAAAATGGCTCGCTTTGTCCATCTCTTCCTCGGACTTCTCCAATTCCTCCATTTGCAGCTGCTTTACATCCATTATACACCTCAACATATGCCATTTTTGCCCCCTCCCTATCTGAGCTGTTCCCCCCCACCTCCTCCACCACCCAAATTTTTATATTCTGGTGTGATCCATACTGAGCCTGTGAGAGCCAGTGTCTGACTCTGGCAAAATATACGGAGATTTTCAATTTCCCCAACCCTGTATACAGCTGGCCGCTTGTAATACATTACCCTTTTTCTAATTTTTATATTCTGGTGTGATCAATACTGAGCCTGTGAGAGCCAGTGTCTGACTCTGGCAAAATATACAGAGATTTTCAATTTCCCCATCCCTGCATACAGCTGGCCGCTTGTAATACATTACCCTTTCTCTAATTTTTATATTCTGGTGTGATCAATACTGAGCCTGTGAGAGCCAGTGTCTGACTCTGGCAAAATATACAGAGATTTACAATTTACCCAACCCTGTATACTGCTGGCCGCTTGTAATACATTACCCTTTTTCTAATTTTTATATTCTGGTGTGATCAATACTGAGCCTGTGAGAGTCAGTGTCTGACTCTGGCAAAATATACTGAGATTTCCAATTTCCCCAACCCTGTATACAGCTGGCCGCTTGTAATACATTACCCTTTTTCTTCTTTTTATATTCTGGTGTGATCAATACTGAGCCTGTGAGAGCCAGTGTCTCACTCTGTCAAAATATATGGAGATTTACAATTTTCCCCAACCCTGTATACAGCTGTCCGCTTGTAATACATTACCCTTTTTCTAATTTTTTTAATACTGGTATGATCAATACTGAGCCTGTGAGAGCCAGTGTCTGACTCTGTCAAAATATACGGAGATTTACAATTTCCCCAACCACCCAACCCTGTAAACAGCTGTCCGCTTGTAATACATTACCCTTTTTCTAATTTTTATATTCTGGTGTGATCAATACTGAGCCTGTGAGAGCCAGTGTCTGACTCTGGCAAAATATACATAGATTTACAATTACCCCAACACTGTATACAGCTGTACGCTTTAATACATTACCCTTTTTCTACTTTTTATATTCTGGTGTAATCCATACTGAGCCTGAGAGCATCTGTGTCTGCCTCCTGAAATATATACGGAGATTTACAATTATCCCTAGACTGTATACAGCTGTACACTTCTGATACAGTAACATATATCTGCTGGTATTTTGTGTACATTTTCACAAAAATGAGGAAGTATGGTGGAAGAGGCCGCGGACGGGGGCGTGGGGGGACAGCTGGTATTGATGGTGGAGGTGGTGCATCTGCTGGAAGTGCCAATAGCACAATAGCACCTAAGGCAGGAAGTTTTGAGCCGGCGTCATCGTCTGGCTCCAGAAGGCCTGGAAGGCTCCCTTTTCTGGGAGTAGGTAAACCGCTTTTAAAGCAGGAGCATCAGGAACAGGTTTTGTCTTACATTGCCGAAACAGCCTCCAGCTCTATCGCCTCCTCTTCTGAAGTTTAAAAAAATGCAAGCACTGAGTCGTCAGTGCAGCTCCTGGACAGGAACAACACCTTTCCTTGTGTGCTTCACCCCCACCAAAAGTGAAGGATGCGGCAACCCACACTTCAGATTACTCCATGGAGCTCTTTTCACATACCATGCCTGGGTTATCAAGTCAGATACAGAATTCCCCAGTCAAACATGAATCAGAGATGGAGTGCACTGATGCACAGCCACTGCTAGATGATTCTGCTGGTACATTCACCCAGAGCACTACATTTCCCTCGTAGTCTACTAAGCCAGAATCTGACCGTGATGAAACTCAGGTGCCTGTTCCCACATACTATACCACCTTACACGGTGACTACAGAGGAAGGTGCAGATGAAATTGAAGAGGAGGTGATGGATGACCCAGTTGTTGACCTGGATTGGCATCCAGAGGGGGAAGAGGGTGCCGCTGGCAATAGCTCAGAAAAGGAGAAGGATCCGTAGCAGGCATCAACATCGCAGCAGCGTTTATCTGGCAGGCCCGTAGCAGTACAAAAACGTGTTAAAAAAAACAAAAAGAGTTGCAGGACAGCTTGACCAGACGGTCAAGTTAGCACAGCGTGCGTTCCCTGAAAATTTATCCCATAGTAGGAAGAGTCTAGTGTGGTACTTTTTTGACCAAAATCCTATTGATGAGGCAAAGGTTATCTGTAAGAAGTGCGGAAGGACCTTTAGCTGAGGGAAAAATCTCAGAAATTTGAATACCAGTTGCATGCTTAGACATTTAATGAACATGCACTTGCAATCGTGGACGGACTACAAAACCTACAAATCCCTCCCCCCCCCCAGGGCCGGTGTCAGCACCTGGCGCACCCGGGCAAGTGCCGGTTCCCTGAGCAGGAGGGGGGGGCGACTCATGGGCGACGGCATTGGCACAGGGCCTCTCATAGTACAAAAAAGTGTCTCTGACGGTGGGAGGGCCCACTCTCTGTCAGACACACCAGAGTACTATTGTGTAGCCCAGCTGTGACTGGAGCCACATGTTCTCAGGAGGATGCAACAAAGGTAAACCCACAGTGACCTATATGCACACAACACATCTGCACTATTCCCTAGATCTACCAGAGGGAGCCCTTTTGCAGTTTATAAAGGTAGTGTGGACACGTGAGTTACCTCAGATCTCAAGTTACCTCAGAACTCCTCAGACGAGCTGAGAGACGGCAGTTAGTTAGATTTGAGATCTCCTCAGAACGTCTTAGAGAGCAGTGAGTAGTTGTCAGTTTTTACCTCAGATGAGCTGAGAGAGAGAGAGTTACTGAAAGACTGAAGACTACAGCTTGCACTTAGTTTACTGTGTGGAGTCCAGTAATAGTGGAGGAAGATAGCCACTTCAGCCTGGTCAGAACTGAGTCAACCGAGTGTAGTTTCAGTGAGCAAGCGTGCCGACGCTTTGAGAGCGGTGAAGAGAAAGGAGAACCAGCTATCTACTGCTAGTGTGCTTATGCTGAAGGTCGGAGTAGGACGAAAGGCGACTGGAAGGAAAAGAGAGTGACAGAGGTTGAAACAGCATTGATTGCTTACCTCTACTCTGAACAACCGGACACCGGGTCCGAGCTTGCTAGCATCTACACGACTAGTAGGAGATACCGGAGACCCTGTGGGACTTCAAGTCACAGGGGCCCACAAGTGTTGATACGTAGCCGGGATCAGGAAGACAGGAGTCTGGTCGGCCAACCATTAGAGACTCTGTTCTATCCCAGAGAAGGCCTCACCACAAAGTCAGCCGGGCGTATAACTGAAGACAGAGTTAGACTTCGTTTCACACAGGTCAGAAACTCACACAACTGGAGTAAGGAGGCCCTACACCTACTCAGTGGGATTACTGGACGTGCATCCTCCACCCTGCAGCTTCCCGGGACGTGCCTGCAACTACCATCAGTAAAGGTACAGAAAGAGACTTTCGTGTGTGTGTCTGCCTTATTGATCCTGCACCCCTACACCGCCATATACCCTGAGGGATCCAGTCTTGCCTATGGAAGACTTAACACCTTGCTGCCCAGTAACAACCCCTCAGCGGATCTACCCTGCAGCGCTGGTCACCCTGACCAGGTACCACAGGTGGCGTCACAAACAAACTGTATATACTTTAATCCCCTGTAAATATTCCACATTTGAGGTGAGCCCCAGGGCCACGGACCGAGCTGTGCTACCCGTGACATCCCCATTGAAGTGAACGGGCTCAGTGCCGAGTACCCCACGGTCCTGCTAAGGGCGACTCATCTTAAAACTTGGCGTCACGAACAGGATCCGAAGCTCGCTATATGTGAGTCCTGTGTGCCTGAAGTGGACTGTTTTGTGCAAAAGACTGTATTGCTGTTTTTGAGAATTTCCCGCCAATTGTCCGCCATTGCCCGCCAAATTGCAGCGCTACAGCGCGAAGAGAAGGGGCCAAACCTGCAGAAAGAGCGCTGAGCCCAGGACACGCCCCAACGCTGACGCGGCGGCAGGTCCTGTGGAGAGCTTCGGTGAACGCTCTGACGTCAGAGCGCCGGAGACACAGGTCCTTCTACATCGCTGTGCCCTGCAGAGCTGCAGCCTTCAGAGAAGGTAGGCCACGCTTAACTAGGGGGGCGCAGACATGTCGCAGCCGCAAGCTGACAGCGAGGCCCAGGGCGACCGCTCCAATGACTTACCCGTTGGTGCTGCCACGCAGGATGGAAACGCTGGCCCCTGACCAGGTCCTGTGGCCCCGATAGTACCGCTGATGCTGCCATACCAGCCTGGAGCAAAGTGGCTCCCTCAGTATAGCGGTAAGCCAGACACCCTGTCAGGGTTTAAGCGCAAAATATGCAGCATAATGGACATGTACCCTATGACAGAGAAACAAATAGCTGCAGTGGTAGTGGGACAACTGACTGGTGCTGCAGAAAGGGAAGTAGAGACATGGTCAGCTGCAGACCAGGAATCAGTGCTTGCAATTTTCTTAAAGCTACAGACTATTTTTGAGGACCGCACTGAAACAGATCTCCGGATGAGGTTTTACCAATGCTCCCAGAAACCAGATGACAGTATTAGGGGCTACGCCTGTCGACTACAGGGGGCCCTGCGAGCTCTCAAACAGGTTAACCCCATAAGTTTCCTCAATGAAAACAAAATGTTAAAGGAACAATTTGTACAGGGACTGAGGTCCCAAGCTGAAAGCAGAACTGTGCACTGGTGGTCCTTGGATCATCCTGACGCTACCTTTGATGCCCTAAAAGATATGGCTATAAAAGGACTGCGACCCCTGGAGAAGCCCGAGGTGGCAACCCAGTGTCACCCGGGTGAAGCCACTCTAAAGCCAGCAGCATCCACCTTTTCCCCGCTGGTGGCGGAAGCCAAAACGCAGGTGGCGCCCCCTACTGAGTTGGACTGTCTGCGCTCAGAAGTGCGCCAGCTGACCAAAACCCTGGCCACTGTAATGAGTGTCCTGCAACTGCGGAAGGAGGAAAGATCCTGCTAGCTGACTGCCCAGAGGATGTCCCTTGGATGAGCCGAAGGAGGACGTCGCCCCACCGGAGTAGGACAACGCCACCCCCAGGAGCGACCACCGATCAGCACCATCCTCGCCGAGAGATCATCTGCTACCGTTGCAACAGGAAGGTCATCTAGCCCAACCGTGTCCTTTAAACGAGCAGATCCTGGGTCTGAGGGCCAACACCCAGGACTAGACTCTTCAGGCCCCTCAGACTGGAACCGCAGGTTTGTGGGAGGAAGACCATACCTGTCCATCATCCTGGATGGGATCACAATCCCTGCCCTGCTGGACACTGGATCTCAGGTGACCATCATACCTGATGTCCTGTATAATAAGTTTTGGTCCATGGACAGTCTCCAGCCCCCGAGCTCTGACTTTGCTGTGTACGCCTCTAATGGTCTCCCTGTTGATATACTCGGAGCCAAAAACGTGGACGTAAAGGTGGGCAGAGTGGAGCTGAAGGACCAGGGACTCTTAGTAAAAACTGTAAATGAGGAAAATGGCTTAAATGTGGTTTTAGGTACAAACATTATCAGTAACTGTCTGGGAGAAGTTGTGTTTTTGCTCCAACAGCTCGCCGAAGTTGCCAAGCCAAAGCAAAAGGGAGTGATCCAGAGGGAGATCCGGGCCCTGATGTGCCAGCAGCAAGCGAAACTGACAGATGGTGAAATTGGTAAAGTTCGGGCAACAGACCCGAACCCCATTGTGATACCCCCAATGAGTGAAATGCTTATATGGTGTAAAACAGCAATAAGTCTGAGAGGACAGAACTACCAAGCCGTAGTAGAGCCCCATTGTTCAGAACACAGACCTACACTCTTGACTGTTATAGGGTAGTGGAGGTACGAAATGGGAGGGTACCAGTACGTCTTCTCAACGGGGGAGAAGATGAAGTGAACTTACCACGATATGCCACTGTTGCTAAATTACATACAGTAGATAATAACTCCATTCTCACGACGGAGTCCTTAGCCTCCCCCCAACCAGTGGAGGATAATGACCCAGCTACCCAGGTGGAGGATTGGTGTCAGCAGCTCCATGTCGGGACAGACACCACTCCAGCCCACCAGAAACAGGGAGTACTTCGAGTGGTACAGTACACACAGGTATTTAGCAAACACCCACTTGACTTTGGGACAATTAAGGGAGTGCAACACCATATCCCTACAGGCAACCATCCCCCCATTAAAGAGCGGTACAGGCCTATACCTCCAGCACACTACCAGAAAGCCAAGGAGATGTTGCGTGACATGAAGGAAGCAGGGGTGATAAGGGATAGTTGTAGTCCCTGGGCAGCACCTCTAGTCCTAGTCAGGAAAAAGGACAGACGCATGAGAATGTGTGTAGATTACAGACAAGTGAATCACATTACACATAAGGATGTGAGTCGCACGTAGTACCAGGGCTTATGGGGTACTCGGCACCGAGCCCATTGAAGTCTATGGGGAATGTCACAAGTAGCACAGCTCGGTCCGTTGCCCTGGGCGCTCATACAAAGGGGGATATTTACAGGGGATTGTAGTAATTGTTCGTGACGCCACCTGTGGTTTCTGATCAGGGTGACCAGCGCTGCAGGGTTAATCCTCTGAGGGGTTGTTATTTGGCAGCAAGATGTTAAGTCTCCCACAGGCGAGACTGGATCCCTCAGGGTAATGGCGGTGCAGGGGTGCAAGCAATAAGGCAGACACACACAAGTCAGTCTCTTTCCATACCTTTACTGGTGATGGTTGCAGGTATGTCCCGGGAAGCTGCTCAGGGTGGAGGATGCACATCCAGGTAATCACTGAGTAGGTTTAAGGCCTCCTTACTTCTTAATGTGTGAGTTTCCAACCTGCATGAAGCTAAGTTTAACTCCTTCTCCTTTCTACGCCCAGCTGATCTTGTGATGAGGTCTTTTTGTGGACAGAACAGTGTCTCTATGGCAGTACCTGCCAGACCCCCGTCTTCCTAACCTCGGTTACGTATCAGCACTGAAGGGCCCCTCTGCGACCTGAAGTCCAGCAGGGATTCCGGTTTTCTCCCACTAGCCGTGAAGGTTCTAGCAAGCTTCGGACCCGGTGTCCGGTTGTGTAGAGTGGAGGCAGCTATCGTTGCTATATCACCTCGGTCACTCTTTCCCTTTGTCCACTCGCCTGTCGTCCTACACACACCTTAATATGAGCACAGGCAGCAGTAGATGTCAGCTTCTCGTGAGGTAACTCCGTACAGAGATGTCGTGTCTGCTCTCCCTGAGGTAACACCAACGACTCCTTAACTTTTAGCTAGATTGTCTTTATCTCACTGCTGTCTCAAAGGCTCCCTCTGGTGGAACCAGGAAAAATGTCAAGTGTTATGTGCTTATCAGGTATTTGTGATTACCTTTCTGTGCATACTCCTGGGAACATGTGTACCAAGTGCAGCTGGGCCACACAGATGCATACCCTTTACCACGCATTGAGGAATCCTTAGCTGCCTTAAAAACTGCTAACTACTTTTCCACCCTTGACCTCACTAGTGGGTACTGGCAAGTAGCTGTGGCTGAGGAGGATCGGGAGAAAACGGCTTTCACCACCCCAATGGGACTCTGTGAGTTTGACAGGATGCCGTTTGGACTCAGCAGTGCCCCGGGAACGTTCCAGAGAGTGATGGAGCGTTGCCTGGGACATCTCAACTTTGAAACCATGTTGCTGTACCTGGACGATGTAATTGTGTACTCCAAAACATATGAGGATCATCTGAAGCACCTGGCAGAGGTATTCGAGTCACTGTCCAAGTACGGGATGAAACTGAAGCCTTCAAAGTGCCATCTGCTCAAACAAAAGGTACAGTACTTGGGACATATTGTCAGCTCAGAAGGAGTAGTGCCAGACCCCGAGAAGGTCACTGCCATCCAGAAATGGCCAGATCCGAGGAATCTCAAGGAGGTGCGCCAGTTCCTGGGACTGACAGGTTACTACCGGAGGTTTGTAAAGGACTACACCAAGAAAGCAGCGCCTCTGCAGGACCTCTTGGTAGGACAATCCCTCAAGAGCAGAAATTCTCCATTCCACTGGGGTAAAGAACAAGCTGAGGCATTTAAGGAGATGAAGGACATCCTGACAGGTGATGAGATCTTAGCCTACCCTGACTACAGCCAGCCGTTCCTGCTGTACACGGATGCCAGCAACGAAGGATTGGGAGCTGTCCTCAGTCAGAAGCAAAATGGCCTTGAGAAAGTCATCGCATATGCAAGCAGGAAGCTCTGTCCGACCGAGAGAAACCCAGAGAACTATAGCAGCTTCAAGTTGGAGTTACTGGCACTGGTCTGGGCCATTACAGAAAGATTCAAGCATTACCTAGCCTCCAGCAAGTTCACTGCTTACACTGACAATAACCTCTTGACACATCTCGAAACAGCTAAGCTGGGAGCCATGGAGCAACGTTGGATGGCTCGGCTGTCGAACTATCAATTCACAATCAAGTACAGAGCAGGCCGTAAGAATGCCAACGCTGATGCCTTGTCCAGAATGCCTCATGAGTCCGACACGGAAGAGGAATTGGATGACCTAGAAGAAATTGAGCTACCTGCATTCCACAGAAATGGGATGATCCACGAGCAACGAGCCTGCAGGAGGCAGCGTGGTAAGACGTTAAACCCTTTACCTCACCACAGATGGAAGGAGACCCAGGACAGTGACCCGATTGTCAGCCGTATCAAGGAGCTGATAACTCAGGAAGGTTCCTCCTTAGAGAAGGATGCGTCTCAGCAAGCAAAGCAGCTGTGAAATGAGAGAAGCCGGCTGTTTATCTACTGTGAGAAGCTGTGCCGAAGGTACGTCAACCCAAGAACCCATGAGATGGTATGGCAGATAGTAGTCCCCAGAACGGACATCCAGATGGTGTTGGAAGCCTACCACGATCGAGCGGGGCACTTTGGCTGGAAGAAGCTGGAAACCCTGCTGAAGTGTCGTTTCTACTGGGTAGGAATGCGCAGTTCCATCGAAAAATGGTGTAAAAACTGTGTGTCCTGTAGCCTCCGAAGAAAAGACTACAGCAGCCAGAAAGCACCCCTGCAACCCATCAAGACGACTCGTCCCTTGGAGATCGTGGCCTTGGACCATGTCAAGTTGTCACCCAGCCGGTCAGGATACTCATATGCCCTGACAATGGTGGATCACTACTCCAGGTTCCTGGTGGTCACCCCTTCAAAGATCTGACAGCAGAAACAGCAGCAAAGACGTTTCAAGCGTATTTCTGCAGGCCCCATGGATATCCAGAGCAAGTGTTAACTGATCAGGGTCCTGCCTTTGAAGCCGAGTTGTTTAAAGAGTTCTGTCATTTGTACCGATGCAAGAAGATAAGAACCACACCGTACCACCCCCAAACAAATGGTCTCTGTGAAAAGATGAATCACATAGTCATTGATCTGCTGAAGACGTTACCACTTGAGGAGAGGAATTGGTGGCCAGACCTACTACCTGACCTGGTAGATCTGTACAATCACATACGTGTGAGTTCCACCAATTGGACTCCAGCATACCTCATGCGGGCAAGACCAGGAAAGCTGCCCATGGATTTGGAACTTGGTGTTGTAGAACCAGAAGCTGATGTTACTACTGAAGATTGGGACACGAACCGACAGGAACAGTACAGGAGAGTACAAGCCTGCGTGGAAGATAGTCTCAGTAAAGTAAGGGAAAAACAAGAGGAAAACTACAACAAAAGTGCGCCAGCTGAACCTTTTGTACCGGAAGAAATTGTGTTGAAAAGGAAAAGAAGAATGCACAAACTAGACGATCAGTGGGAAAAAGAGCCATATGTCATGCAAAATTCAAAGTTTGACAACAGGAAAACGTGTACTATTAGCAAAGATGGAGGAAAGACGACCACAACCGTATCAAGAGACCACCTAAAACTATGTCCAGATATGTTAAAGCTTTGCGAAGAAGAACCTGTTATGGACAAAGAGAAACCAGGTGAAGTCATACACACGGACCTAGGAGATTTTCCTGCAGATTGGCCTTGTATCGGAGATGCTCCTGAAGCATCTCAAGAAATAGAGTCTCGAGAAGTGGAGTCTCAAAACGTGGAACCTCCAGATGTTGGGTCTCAGGAAGAAGAATCCCCTGGCGAAACAGAACCGCATCGCCCAGCCGCTAGTATGCTTGCCAGATCCCTAGAGAGGTTAAGGCAGTATTATAGTTTACCGGCACGTAGGACAGATAGGTCAAATGCTACCATACCTGACGCAACACCACGTAGGTCAGTACGCACGACAAAAGGAAAGTTACCTGTTAGATACCAAGAGTAGGCTTAGCAAATGTAAGCCAGTAAACAAGTGTCCAAGTGTATAAATGTATATAAGAATTGTGTAAATATCTGTATATATGTTACTTGTATTTATTGTAACGTTTGAAGAGTCCTCACCTCCCGCAAGGGACGAGTTATTGTTATTGTTAATGTTGATGTTATAAAAATTATTTCTTTTCAGCCCGGGAGTGCTGATGATAACTAGGGGGGGATGTGTAGCCCAGCTGTGACTGGAGCCACATGTTCTCAGGAGGATGCAACAAAGGTAAACCCACAGTGACCTATATGCACACAACACATCTGCACTATTCCCTAGATCCACCAGAGGGAGCCCTTTTGCAGTTTATAAAGGTAGTGTGGACACGTGAGTTACCTCAGATCTCAAGTTACCTCAGAACTCCTCAGACGAGCTGAGAGACGGCAGTTAGTTAGATTTGAGATCTCCTCAGAACGTCTTAGAGAGCAGTGAGTAGTTGTCAGTTTTTACCTCAGATGAGCTGAGAGAGAGAGAGTTACTGAAAGACTGAAGACTACAGCTTGTACTTAATTTACTGTGTGGAGTCCAGTAATAGTGGAGGAAGATAGCCACTTCACCTGGTCAGAACTGAGTCAATCGAGTGTAGTTTCAGTGAGCAAGCGTGCCGACGCTTTGAGAGCGGTGAAGAGAAAGGAGAACCAGCTATCTACTGCTAGTGTGCTTATGCTGAAGGTCGGAGTAGGACGAAAGGCGACTGGAAGGAAAAGAGAGTGACAGAGGTTGAAACAGCATTGATCGCTTACCTCTACTCTGAACAACCGGACACCGGGTCCGAGCTTGCTAGCATCCTCACGACTAGTAGGAGATACCGGAGACCCTGTGGGACTTCAAGTCGCAGGGGCCCACAAGTGTTGATACGTAGCCGGGGTCAGGAAGACAGGAGTCTGGTCGGCCAACCATTAGAGACACTGTTCTATCCCAGAGAAGGCCTCACAACAAAGTCAGTCGGGCATATAACTGAAGACAGAGTTAGACTTCGTTTCACACAGGTCAGAAACTCACACAACTGGAGTAAGGAGGCCCTACACTTACTCAGTGGGATTACTGGACGTGCATTCTCCACCCTGTCAGCTTCCCGGGACGTGCCTGCAATTACCATCAGTAAAGGTACAGAAAGAGACTTTCGTGTGTGGGTCTGCCTTATTGATCCTGCACCCCTACACCGCCATATACCCTGAGGGATCCAGTCTTGCCTGTGTAAGACTTAACACCTTGCTGCCCAGTAACAACCCCTCAGCGGATCTACCCTGCAGCGCTGGTCACCCTGACCAGGTACCACAGGTGTCGTCACGAACAAACTGTATATACTTTAATCCCCTGTAAATATCCCACATTTGAGGTGAGCCCCAGGGCCACGGACCGAGCTGTGCTACTCGTGACATCCCCATTGAAGTGAACGGGCTCGATGCCGAGTACCCCACGGTCCTGCTAAGGGCGACTCACTATGAGGGGCCCTGTGCCAGTGCCGTAGCCCACGAGTCGGCCCCCCTGCTTGCTCAGGGCCCCAGCACTTGCAATACTTACCTCTCCATGCTCCACCGCTGTGACGTCTTCCGCGTTTCCTGACAGTGACATTCAGGTTAGAGAGCGCGATGATGTCACGTCTGTACGCCCTCTGCCCAAACAGTCCATGTGCAGAGAGCTATAACATGGTGACGCTGAGGAGTCCAGAGATGAGCAGTGCCCAGCGAGGAGAGGTATTTCATTTTTTTTAATGTTTGGAGCAATATATGGGGAGCATTAAGCACTGGAGAATTATATATGGGGCCCATCATACACTGGAGCATTCTAAATGGGGAACATCAGACACTGGAGCAGCATTTACGGGGCCCATTATACAATGGATCATTAATAATGGGGCCAATTATATATGGAGCATGATTTTGGCCCATAAGACACTGGAGCATCATCCATGGAGCCCATTATATACTGGAGCATTGTAAATGGGGCAGATCAGACACTGGAGCAGCATCTACGGGGCCCATTATACACTGGAGCATTATAAATGGGGCCCATTATATATGGAGCATTATTTTGGCCCATCATACACTGGAGCATCATCCATGGGGCCCATCATATACTGGAGCATTCTAAATGGGGCAGATCAGACACTGGAGCAGCATATGCGGGGCCCATTACACACTGGAGCATTATAAATGGGGCCCATTATATATGGAGCATTATTTTGGCCCATAACACACTGGAGCATCATCCATGGGGCCCATCATATACTTTGAGCATTCTAAATGGGGAAGATCAGACACTGGAGCAGCATATACGGGTCCCATTATACACTGGAGCATTATAAATGGGGCCTATTATATATGGAGCATTATTTTGGCCCATAAGACACTGGAGCATCATCCATTGGGCCCATCATATGCTGGAGCATTCTAAAAGGGGGAAAACAGACACTGGAGCAGCATCTATGGGGCCCATTATACACTGGAGCATTATAAATGGGGCCCATTATTTATGGAGCATTATTTTGGCCCATGACACACTGGAGCATCATCCATGGGGCCCATCATATACTTTGAGCATTCTAAATGGGGCAGATCAGACACTGGAGCATTGTAAATGGGGGACATCAGACACTGGAGCAGCATTTACGGGTCCCATTATACACTGGAGCATTATAAATGGGGCCCATTATAGATGAAGCATTATTTTGGCCCATCATACACTGGAGCATCATCCATGGGGCCAATCATATACGGAGCATTATAAATGGGGCAGATCAGACACTGGAGCAGCATCTATGGGGCCCATTACACACTGGAGCATTATAAATGGGGCCCATTATAGATTAAGCATTAATCTCCTAGTGTATCCTCACCCATCCCTGTAGACTGTGAGCCCTTGCAGGCAGGGTTCTCTCTCCTTCTGTACTTGTGTGTGCCTTGTATTGCTCATGTTTACTGTACTTGTCTATATTTGCCCCTCTTCACATGTAAATCGCCATGGAATAAATGGCGCTATAAAAATCTATAATAATAATAATAATTTTGGCCCATCATACACTGGAGCATCATCCATGGGGCCCATCATATACCGGAGCATTCTAAATGGGGCAGATCAGACACTGGAGCATTGTAAATGGGGGACATCAGATACTGGAGCAGCATCTACGGGGCCCATTATACACTGGAGCATTATAAATGGGGCCCATTATTTATGGAGCATTATTTTGGCCCATGACACACTGGAGCATCATCCATGGGGCCCATCATATACTTTGAGCATTCTAAATGGGGCAGATCAGACACTGGAGCATTGTAAATGGGGGACATCAGACACTGGAGCAGCATTTACGGGTCCCATTATACACTGGAGCATTATAAATGGGCCCATTATATATGTAGCATTATTTTGGCCCATAACACTCTAGAGCATCATCCATGGGGCCCATCATATACTGGAGCATTCTAAAAGGGAGAAAACAGACACTGGAGCAGCATATACCGGGCCCATTACACACTGGAGCATTATAAATGGGGCCCATTATAGATTAAGCATTAATCTCCTAGTGTATCCTCACCCATCCCTGTAGACTGTGAGCCCTTGCAGGCAGGGTTCTCTCTCCTTCTGTACTTGTGTGTGCCTTGTATTGCTCATGTTTACTGTACTTGTCTATATTTGCCCCTCTTCACATGTAAAGCGCCATGGAATAAATGGCGCTATAAAAATCTATAATAATAATAATAATAATTTTGGCCCATCATACACTGGAGCATCATCCATGGGGCCCATCATATACCGGAGCATTCTAAATGGGGCAGATCAGACACTGGAGCATTGTAAATGGGGGACATCAGATACTGGAGCAGCATCTACGGGGCCCATTATACACTGGAGCATTATAAATGGGGCCCATTATTTATGGAGCATTATTTTGGCCCATGACACACTGGAGCATCATCCATGGGGCCCATCATATACTTTGAGCATTCTAAATGGGGCAGATCAGACACTGGAGCATTGTAAATGGGGGACATCAGACACTGGAGCAGCATTTACGGGTCCCATTATACACTGGAGCATTATAAATGGGCCCATTATATATGTAGCATTATTTTGGCCCATAACACTCTAGAGCATCATCCATGGGGCCCATCATATACTGGAGCATTCTAAAAGGGAGAAAACAGACACTGGAGCAGCATATACCGGGCCCATTACACACTGGAGCATTATAAATGGGGCCCATTATATATGGAGCATTATTTTGGCCCATCATAAACTGGAGCATCATCCATGGGGCCAATCATATACTGAAGCATTCTAAATGGGGCAGATCAGACACTGGAGCAGCATCTATGGGGCCCATTATACACTGGAGCATTATAAATGGGGCCCATTATATATGGAGCATTACATTGGCACATCATACACTGGAGCATCATCCATGGGGCCCATCATATACTGGACCATTCTAAATGGGGCAGATCAGACACTGGAGCATCATCCATCATATACTGGAGAATCATATGGGGCACATATGGGGCCTATTCTGTATGGAGCATTATATGGAGGCAATTCTGGATGGAGCAATATATGGGGCCCATCATATACTGTATGGAGCTTTATATGCGACTCATTATACTGTATGGAGCAATATGTGGGGCTCATTGTACTCTATGGGGATCGTCCTATACTTTATGGCATATTATATGGGGACTATCATATACTGGAGCAGTATGTGGAGCTCATCATATACTGTATGGAACATTATATGGGACCAATTATTCTGTATGGAGCAATATATGGGGCTCATTATTCTGTATGGCGCACTATGTGGTGACCATAATACTGTATGGAGGAATATACTGTCCGTTTTTTGAGCTATTGTAGATTTTAACATAGATATCAGTCATGTCATGTAAGAAGTGAAGTATTTTTCATTGTACTATACCTATATTTCTGTGCTGTATCAGAGCATGATGAATTGTGGTATGTGTTAAAGGGGCCCACTGACACTCTTTGGCCCGGGGCACACGAAAACCGGGAGCCAGCCCTACCCGCCCCCACAAGTTTAGCCAAATAACCTCCAGTTTTCAATGCGTAACTATTATTATAAAGTTAATTAAGGTTGCCAAGCTTAAGTAATAAGAATTTATGTTGTTGGCATTGAAATGGGCACTGTAGGTGTGTTTACTGTCCTCCACTCCATGGCGGCTTTGCTTCCCCATTGACTTGCATTGGGTTTCGTGTTTCAGTTGGACCCCTGACTTTTGCAGATTTCGTTCGACCCGACTCGACCCTAAAAAAGGGAAAGTTGCTCATCTCTAGTGGTATGTGTTAAAGGGGCCCATTGTGACTCTTTCGCCCGGGGCCCATGAAAGCCTGGAGCCGACCCTGGATGGAGTCGTCACTAATGGCATTGAACCAGGTTGGGGATTATGGAAGACGTCTTGTATATCATTAGTGTGATGACATAGCATTTATTCTTAATAATGCCAGATATATTTTTCAGTAGGTCAAGAGACATAAGCCATTGTTCATATGAGCCTGAACATTGACTCTTGAATTGATGTTTGCTGCAGCTTATTGTGCTGCTTTCTTCGGAGGACAGGGACGCAGGGTAATTGAGTAATAAGTGTTTGCTAATATATTAATTGTCCATGCATCTGCTTGTTATGCAAACATTGAATAACTATGCAGATTGATCGAATACTCCAACAATGAGAGTTGACCTCCTCCCACCTTCTCTCAGACCTGCGGATGATGGCCTGGAGGACAACTGTGATACTTCTGCATAGAGACTCTACATGACACTAGCCAAGGCACAATGGCTCCAACTGGAGGAATACAGATTTGATACTATATAGGATGCCAACTTTAAGAGACAATAGCCCCAGCTGGAGGAATACAGATCTTATCCATTGGCCATCACTGAACCCATGGAGATGTTAAGAGAAGCCAGGTTGTTACAATCAGGACCATTTGACCCATGAGGATGTTTGGAGAGCCAGGTTAGGATAGTTAGATCACCTGCCTCCATGGAGACATTTGAAGAAGCAAGGTTGGGACAATTAGGTCACTGACCCCATGGAAGAGAGGCGTATCTAGGGGGGGCAGTCGGGGCATGTGCCCCGGGTGCAGCCAGCAGGGGGGTTCAATCGGGCCGCCTTATACGGCGGTCTGCAGTATCTCCCGCTGCGGCTGCATTCTGCCACCCCCCGGACTGGGAGTTGGCCATTCTCTGTGTCGGCTGTCAAGCTGACAGCCGGCACAAAAAAGCTGCAGCGCACCGGCTCCCAGGGATCAATTGTACTCGCGTCTGTACAGACGCGAGTACAATTGAAGCGCTGACCACCGGGACAGAACGCCAGCAGCGTGAACAGATCATGTGATCATGCTGCTGACGTCACTCGTCGCGCACAGCGCGAAGAGCATCGGTATTAAGTGATCCACACTGGAGCTGAAGAAACCACCAAAGATTAAGGGGGTACATAACGTGTGGGGGGGATTTGGAGTGGCAATGGGGGGTTATTTAATGTGTGGGAGATTTGGAGTAGGGATGGGGGGATTTAATGTGTGGGGGAGATTTTGATTGGGGATGGGAGGTACTTAATTTGTGGGGGTAGATTTTGAGTGGGGATGGGGGGATTTAATGTGTGGGGGGAGATTTGGATTGGGGATGCGGGGATTTAATGTGTGTGGGGAGATTTGGAGTGGGGATGGGTGGGATTTAATGTGTGTGGGAGATTTGGAGTGGGGATGGAGAGATTTAATGTGTGTGGGGAGATTTGGAGTGGGGATGGGGGATTTAATGTGTGTGGGGAGATTTGGAGTGGGGATGGGGGGATTTAATGTATGTGGGGAGTTTTGAGGACACAAAATGAGCATTTGTGTATAAGGGCATGTATGAGGAAACAGTATGGGGATGGGTGCAGAAACAATATGGTGAGTGGGGATGGGTGCAGACAGCATGGGGAGCGAACGGGGGAATGTATGTGGACACAGTATGGGGAGTGAGGGTGATGGGATGTGTGCAGACACAGTATGGGGAGTGAGGGGTATGTGTGAGCAGACAGTATAGAGAGTGAGGGGGTAAATATATGAGGAGACAGGATGGTGAACGGGGGGATGTGAGAGGAGACAGTATGAGGAGGGAGAGGAATAATGTGAGGTGACAGTGTGGAGAGGGAAAAGTGAGTGGGCACAGAATAGAGACTGAGTAGTGGGTACTGCCAGGAAGGGACAGTATACCAAGGAGGGGGAGTGTGATGAAAAGGTACAGAATAGAGACTGAGCCCTATAGGGAGGACACAGTGTGAGAGAACAGTGTGAAAATGTGTCCCAGTCTGGAAAGGACAAGTCAGTGTCAAGAGCATGTACCAAAAGAGAGACAGTGTGGGGGTCATATTTTGTGGAGATAATATAGTGAGGGGCACTTATTTATTCATGGGCTCAGCGTACTGCAGATATTTTTATTCAGGAGCATTATAGTGACACTTCTGTCTTTAAGGGCATCATGTGGAGATTTGCTGCAGAAGACCGGAGAAGATGTAAGTCTGCAGAGATGGCTGTGGATGAGAAAACTCATCATGGGGTCTGGACAAGATGAAGAAAAGAAGGGGAACGACTCCAGAGACGACGTCATCTATAAAAGTGCCTGGATGTAAATATTATTTGTGAAACTGACTAATTCTCATGTTTTTATTTATGTTAGGAGCATTAAAGGGTCCTCCAGGTCTGTGCTGAGTCTGCAGTCATTCTTTGTGACTGCAGACTTCTGAATTCTCACAGTGCGCACTGCATGCTGTAAGGATTCTCTCGTGCTGGTGATTTACATACAAGCGGTCATATGCTGACTAGACATGTGTGGCCTCACTCAATGAAAATGAACAGAGCAAGGCCGAGCACGTCTAGTGGGAATGTGGCCAGAAGTATATAAATCACGTTTGTGCTGACATGACCGTGTACTCTTGCCACCGGTAAGGGAGAATCCTAAAAGTATGCATTGCATTCGTTGTGAGAATTTAGAAGACTGCAATGTCAGGATTCAGCTCTGTAGGTTCCAGCAGTCGTCACATGGACACTTCACACATATGTGACTCTCATACTTATGGTCCTGTGACAATGAGCTTCTCTTCCTGCTTCTCTCAGTTTTTTACTGAACATTGAGAGCATTAGGCCGGCGTCACACTTGCGAGTGTGATGCGAGTAAGTCGCACGACTTTCTCGCATCAACACCCTGCACGACCGCCCGCTCTCAAACCCGAGTGTACGGCTGCATGTATTTCTATGCAGCCGCACACTCGGGTCCGAGAGCGGGCGGCCGTGCCGGGTGTTGATGCGAGAAAGTCGTGCGACTTACTCGCATCACACTCGCAAGTGTGATGCCGGCCTTAGGGAGAGCAGCTTGGTGGGGGACGCCGAACCGAATTCTTGCCCCGGGTGCTAGAAGGCCTAGATACACCTCGGCCATGAAGACATTTGAAATACCCGGACTGGAACAATCAGGTCACCTGGCAACATACCTCAATGGACTATCAGCTTCTTCAGCTTGCCGTTACCTCCTCTCTGTGGGTGTAGGCCCAAAGTGGGGTGCCACTGGTTGTGGTAGTTAGCTCTGGAAGCCCCAAAGCGCAGATGTTCTAATTCCCGGTAAGCCAGCGGAAGGCTGAGACTTTGTAATTTGTGTATTTCCTGGGACTGTACTATATGTTATGTATGTTGGTGGTTCAATAAACTATTGCCATACTGTGTTACCCTCACACTGTGTTGTCCGAGTCGTATTCTGCCCACAGGGAAGGAGCACGGGTATTCAGTGGGATGAGCCCTGGTCCATATAGTCTTTCTAAAGCCAACCAGGCCAGCAGATGAGAGCATACACTGACCCTAGTGTATCCACAATTAGTTTTGCGTATTTATTAATATTTTTTTTTTTCACTTTTATCTGTGAGATATTTGTTTGTATGGACAATTTTAACTATCCTTACTAAAGATTACATTTAAAGGTATTTTCTATCTGAATATTGTGAAAATGCCAAAAATCGCAACATTTTTGAGAATTTTTGAGCAACTATGCGGTGCAATTTTTTGTTTGCATTTTCAAAGTGTTTTATGCCAGAAAACTGGCTTAAGCATTTTGATTAATCACGACCTTTACATTTTAGGTAACTGCAAGAAAACACAATGTACATGGCTTGCTAAAAAAGTGACATCGTGTCCTAAAGAATCAGTTTAAAGTAATGTATTATCTTCTCTGTACAGTACGTTACTCTTGTGGCATAGTCAGGCCATATTCCAACATACCGGTAAAAAAAAGTTTGCGCTGAAAATATGCTGTATTTTACAATTCAAGCAAAGTTAATAGGATTTCCTGAAAACTCATACCCATATCCAGTGTCGGACTGGGGTGCATAGGGCCCACCAGTGGAACTGAGTCCAGGGGCCCACTCTAAATTTCAATGCTCAGGCTAGGTACACCTTTGTGTTGTAACAGTATTTGTTAGGAGGCTCAGTAGTAAGGTTCATTATATTCACTAGAAGAACAGGTTCAACATGCTGCACATTTTCTTCCACTAAAAAGATAGACACACTAACGGAAAAAAAAAAAAAATCTGATTACTGTATTTAATTGGTTCTGTGACTGTCCATCCCCATTTTTGTCTATTATGGGTCAGATCCATTTCTTTAAGGCTACAGTCACACTATCAATATTTGGTCAGTTTTTCACATCAGTATTTGTTAGCTAAAACCAAGAGTGGGTGATAATACAGAAGTGGTGATGTGTTTCTATTAGGCCGGGATCACACATGCGAGAAACACGGACGAGTCTCGCATGTGAATTCCCGGATCTGCCACCAGCACTCGGGAGCGGAGCGAGAGGCTACATAGAAATACATGGAGCTGTATACTCCGCTCCCGAGTGCTGGTGGCAGATCCGGGAATTCACATGCGAGACTCGTCCGTGTTTCTCGCATGTGTGATCCCGGCCTTATACTTTTCCTCTGATTGTATCCCAAAACTAGGAGTGGAACAAATACTGAGGTAAAATACTGACCAAACACTGAGTGTGTGATCATAGCCTTAGTTTATTTTTTGTGTTAATATAACAATACAAAGAAAAAAAAAAACCTGAATACCAATGTGATCCTAGCTACACCCAGTTCACTTTAGGCCGTCAAGATTAAGTAATTTTTTGAGTTTCCCAGAAATCAATCTTTTTTATTTTTAAGGTTATATAAGAGTTTGATTTTGACAATGCTGTCAACAGAGGATGCATATCATTTAAACGGGTTGTCCTGTATAAAAGATTATTATTCCTTAGGCTCAGGGACACAAAAACAAAAAACAAAAACATTAGCTCCTAGGGTGTGCGCACGACTTTTAGATGCCAGCGTGCCCACATTGTTTTTGCTATAGGAAGTGTTTTCAGGAATGTCTTACTTTCTTTTTTACAGGCATTTTTTTATTATTATTGTGGGTATTAATAGTGATCTCCTTGCTGACTTCTTTCAGACATTTTTCATCTTTGAAATCCTAAAGCTGAAGAAGCTGAAAAAGACTGAACTTATGTACAAGTCACTATTTCACTGTGGATCAGACACTGAGTTCAGTGCTTGACTACAACGCTGCAGACGTCACAGCTGCAGCCAATCAACAAAGCTAAAGAGTCAGGGTATGTTTCCACGTAGCGGAAACCATCAGTATTAGGCCGGAGTCACACTACCGTATAATACGGACGAGTGCTAGGTGATAAAAAATCGCCTAGCACTCGTCCCAATGTTATTCTATGGGGCAGCTCCCATCAGCCGATTTTTTCTCACACATTTTATACGCGCGAGTGAAATCGCAGCATGCTGCGGTTGTACGCGTATCTCGGCTGAGAATTGCCAATGCAAGTCTATGGGTGCGAAAAAAAAAAACCGACATCACACGAACCATCAGTGTGACTTGCGAGAAATACGCACATATTCTCCTCATTACAGCCGATTGAGCCATTAAATTCAAAGGGGAAAAGCAGTGAGAAATGAAAAGCCATACGGATGTCACATGCGAAATCGCATCATCGCATTTAAAACGGATTACATACAGATCAACATACGGAGAACAGTTGTGCGATTATCGCATTACTAAATCGGACTGATTTTTTACACGTTGTGTGTGACTCCGGCCTTAGCTGCGTCCTACCGCATTGTTTAATCCGCAGTGGCCAGATGTTCCAGCATAGTGAAGGGGATTTTATGAAATCCCGTCTCCACTATGGGTGTGAACACGCATCCGGCGGCCCTCCATCTCCGGACATGCGGCGCGTCTTTTTAGACCGCAGCATGTTTATTTACCTTGCGGCGACACTCCGTCGCCGCAAGGTAAATAACACAGTTCTATGTATAGGATGCGGTGATTCCGGATGTGTTCAATGAGCATAAGGTGGCGGGGCTTTGGGTGGAGCGGGGTTTCCGCTCTGTCCAAAGCACAGAGAATCCGGTACGTGGACACGTACCCTTAAACTCAGTTGTTTGTGACTTTTTTTTTTATAGCCCTGAGCTTATGAAGTAATTTTTTTAACTTTTAATTATCTATTTTTATTGACTAATTTGGGAATGCAGTGGTGTCAATTTTTTTACTATTTTATTTTTGCTATAAACAACATTATAGATACATTAATTACTCATTCAGTATATAAAAGTGCAAGGTATTTTTTTTAAAGGTATGAGTTTTGGCATTCATTTTTTTTGTGGCGTGTTTAACTAAAGCATATACAGTATGTTTCTTTGTGTCTGACTCCATCACTAAAAATGTCAGATGTACAACCCTTCACTAACTCACATAAATGCCCATAAATGCATTGCAGACATACACATTGTAGTTATTTTGTGTATAGGTGTACATTTGTGTATACATTTATACACAGTCACAGAAATAAGATCGCTGGATCTCTGTCAGCAAGCGCCATGAAGATGGGACCTCCTGTCACCATCACAGAACAGCAGTGGGGGAGACATTGTGATATCATCAGAAAGGATAGAGGGGGCAGGGTAAGTGCAGCAGTATTGCATACCTCCCAACCGTCCGGTTTGAGCGGGACACTCCCGATTTTGACCCCCCCGTCCCGCTGAGGACATACGTGTCCCGCAGTGAGACGAGCCGCCACGCCCCCATGCACCCCTTGCTGCCCTCCTTGTCTCTACAGATCAGCAGCTCACAGCTAGCAGTGACGCTGCTATGCTGTTCTCTTCTGTGTCCACAGGACCTGTGATGAGGTCATAGGAGGGGAGGAGTCAGGGGTCACATGATCAGTGTCCTCTTGTGTGCAGGACTCTGCGCTGTGCTGGTTTTGTCATGGTGCTGGATGAGGGTAAGTTTGTGTGTGTGTGTGTGTGTGTGTGTGGGGTGGGGACTGTGGATGTAGCAGTGCTGTAGTGTGTACAAGTTGGAGTCGTGTGTGTATGAGGTGTACGGAGCGGAGACGTGTGTGTATGAGGTGTACGGAGCGGAGCCGTGTGTGTACGAGGTGTACGGAGCGGAGCCGTGTGTGTACGAGGTGTACGGAGCGGAGCCGTGTGTGTACGAGGTGTACGGAGCGGAGCCGTGTGTACGAGCTAAGCCGCACATGTACGAGGTGTACGGAGCGGAGCCGTGTGTGTACG
>JARQOD010006115.1:0-44535 GCA_033576555.1 Oophaga sylvatica | reverse complement strand
TCACTCTTTATAACATTCTGGAGTATATGCAAATTGCCATTAGAAAAAGTGAAGCAGTAGACTTTGTAAAAATTAATATTTGTGTCATTCTCAAAACTTTTGGCCATGACTGTATATATATAATATATGTAATTGCACCATGGGGACTATATGGCGGTATTATTTGGATACTGCATGGATGTAAGCCTACAACCAGCAGTGATCCTCAGTCTACTGAACCATCGCACGACCAGCTCTACCCTCTCCTAGTGTATCCTCACCCATCCTGTAGACTGTGAGCCTTCGTGAGCAGGGTCCTCTCTCCTTCTGTACTTATGTGTGTCCTGTATTGCTCACGTTTACTGTACTTGTCTATATTCGCCCCCTCTCACATGTAAAGCGCCATGGAATAAATGGTGCTATAAAAATGAATAATAATAATAATGTAATAATTATGTATTATATGATGGTATTATTTAGCTCATAAATTGAAATGCTACATGTGATCCATTTGAAAGTGCAATGTATGTACTATCTTGTGATATTATGTGGCGGTATTATATATGTAGTATTGTAATAATGTGGCCCATAAATGGCTTTATCTAATTTTAATGTGGGTACTATGTGGCGGAATTAATTGTCTTGTGGCCGGTGAGCGCAGTTTACTTTATTTACCTGTGACCCATTTTCTTCAGGTGACAGGTCTCCTCCTCTCCATTTGTACTTCTCAGGTGACCTTTTTGGCCCCCATTGTAGGAGACAGATATTGCTCTGGGGTCCCAGGGGGTCTGTATACTATTGCAGTAGGGGGCACCTCTGCCCACCCAGGTGACACTTTGTTGTTCTGCTGTCAGAGTGCTGACACCTGGCTGGTGTGAGAACCAACAGGTCACTGCCCCCCCCATACTGATAATGAGGAGATAGCCCCCTGTAATAACCCCGGGACCCCCGGGACCTGAGGGAAAATAAACAACCACCCAAAAAATAACTGTTTATATGACCCAGAACAGATGACCCCGGGTCACAGCCCAGCGCCCCCCACAACAAAGGGTTAACCACATTAAACATGAGAGGATGGGGGTGTAGGGCCAGAATGTATCTCATTACAGGCAGGGTTAGATACACGGCTCAGCAGACAGTATCACACAGGATAAGATTAGATACACGGCTCAGCAGAGAGTATCACACATGATAGGATTAGATACACGGCTCAGCAGACAGTATCACACAAGATAGGATTAGATACACGGCTCAGCAGACAGTATCACACAGGATAGGATTAGATACACAGCTCAGCAGATAGTATCACACAGGATAGGATTAGATACACGGCTCAGCAGTCAGTATCACACAGGATAGGATTAGATACACGGCTCAGCAGACAGTATCACACAGGATAGGATTAGATACACGGCTCAGCAGACAGTATCACACAGGATAGGATTAGATACACGGCTCAGCAGTCAGTATCACACAGGATAGGATTAGATACACAGCTCAGCAGATAGTATCACACAGGATAGGATTAGATACACGGCTCAGCAGTCAGTATCACACAGGAGAGGATTAGATACACGGCTCAGCAGTCAGTATCACACAGGAGAGGATTAGATACACGGCTCAGCAGTCAGTATCACACAGTAGAGGATTAGATACACGGCTCAGAAGTTAGTATCACACAGGATAGGATTAGATACACGACTCAGCAGTCATATCACACAGGAGAGGATTAGATACACAGCTCAGCAGTCAGTATCACACAGGAGAGGATTAGATACACGGCTCAGCAGTCAGTATCACACAGGAGAGGATTAGATACACGGCTCAGCAGTCAGTATCACACAGGAGAGGATTAGATACACGGCTCAGCAGTCAGTATCACACAGGAGAGGATTAGATACACGGCTCAGAAGTTAGTATCACACAGGATAGGATTAGATACACGACTCAGCAGTCAATATCACACAGGAGAGGATTAGATACACAGCTCAGCAGTCAGTATCACACAGGAGAGGATTAGATACACGGCTCAGCAGTTAGTATCACACAGGATAGGATTAGATACACGTAACAGCAGACAGTATCACACAGGATAGGATTAGATACACGGCTCAGCAGTCAGTATCACACAGGAGAGGATTAGATACACGGCTCAGCAGTCAGTATCACACAGGAGAGGATTAGATACACGGCTCAGCAATTAGTATCACACAGGATAGGATTAGATACACGGCTCAGCAGACAGTATCACACAGGAGAGGGTTAGATACACGGCTCAGCAGTCAGTATCACACAGGAGAGGATTAGATACACGGCTCAGCAGTCAGTATCACACAGGATAGGATTAGATACACAGCTCAGCAGTCAGTATCACACAGGAGAGGATTAGATACACGGCTCAGCAGTCAGTATCACACAGGAGAGGATTAGATACACGGCTCAGCAGTTAGTATCACACAGGATAGGATTAGATACACGGCTCAGCAGACAGTATCACACAGGATAGGATTAGATACAGAGCTCAGCAGTCAGTATCACACAGGAGAGGATTAGATACACGGCTCAGCAGTCAGTATCACACAGGAGAGGATTAGATACACGGCTCAGCAGTTAGTATCACACAGGATAGGATTAGATACACGGCTCAGCAGACAGTATCACACAGGAGAGGGTTAGATACACGGCTCAGCAGTCAGTATCACACAGCAGAGGATTAGATACACAGCTCAGCAGTCAGTATCACACAGGATAGGATTAGATACACAGCTCAGCAGAGAGTATCACACAGGATAGGTGTAAGGTTCTATGTATATATTCCTGAAACTCAGTTTGTTCGTCAGCCATTTTACTTTCTGTCTTGCTGCAGCTATCTTGCCCTCAGTCAAAATGGAGTTTCCAGCTTGCATGTTCCCGCCCTGATTCTCTCCTTTGCTTCTTAAGCAGCCACAGCTGAGCAATCAGTGCTTCAGAATCTAGCCTGCAGTGAACCTGTGACTTGACTCCTGTAAGCCTTGGACCTTGTACTCCAGCTATTCCTACTGAGGAACTCTGAAGCACTTGTGGACTCTGAACCCTGCTCTTTGAAAGACCCACGTTTGCATGGACTTACGGTAACAGAGAAGAAGATCCTGAATCTGTATTGGAGAGTGATTGCTGAGCTTGGATTACTCTGGCCTGCTGTGTCTCCTGTTTCTGTGTCTGCAAACTGTGTGACTATTTCTGCCAACTTGTATGAAATAATACAGGACTTTTCTATATCAAACCTGTGACTCCTGTGTTTTCATCGCACCCAAGCACAAGACGCTATATGAACTGTACTACATACATTACAAGATTCTGAAGCCAAAACGTTAGTGTCTGCTGGGTCTGGAAGGCTGTGTCTGCTGTACTGTGGATATCAGACGTCCGGTTGTACTTTCTGTGATGACAGTGGTTGGACTTCTCACAACCATTCCAGATGTCTGGTTGAAACTTTCTGTGATGATAGTGGTTGTGACTTTTCACAACCATTCCAGGTGAGCAGTTCCCTTAATTTTTTTTTCTCTCTGCAGTGTTGCCACAGGTGAACACTATTGTTTTTTTTTCTCTCCTCTTCTTCCAGTAATCCTGTCTTAAAAGATCTGGAAAATGGAGGCCCGCATAAAGGAACTTTGCGGAGTGACTGATAATATCCTTGCAGATTTGCAGAATATAAAGACCCGTTTTTCAAGCCTACAGGACCTCACTAATCACAATTTGCAAGTGTTTGGACAGACTGCCCAGGATTTGCGAGCCAGGATTGAGGTTCTAGAAGAGCGAGTCCAGGCTCCTGCCGTAGCCCCGAGTTCTGGGATTCCCAAGTTGCCCCTTTTCGTTTTGGCGGTGAACGTGAGAAATTCAGGGGATTTATTAATCAATGCAATCTTTTTTTTTCTGCACATGCTTCACAATTTCCCACTGAACGATCTAAGGTGCTTACTATAATTATGTTGCTTACCAACAAGGCTTTAATGTGGGCAAACCCTCTGATTGAGACTGAGGATGATTGTTTGAATCACCTTGATGATTTTATTTCAGCCATGGGGCAGGTGTTTGATGACCCCAATCGAGGTGCAACAGCTGAAGCAGCCATGTTAGCTTTGCGCCAAGGTAAGCACTCGGTAGCTGAATATGCCTTGGATTTCAGGAGATGGGCCCTTGATACCACCTGGGACAGTTCCGCCAAAAAATCTATTTTTCGAAAGGGGTTATCTCCACTGATTAAGGATGAACTTGCTCGTGCCGACCCTCCCACTGCGTTAGGTGACTTTATTAACTACTGCATCCGTATTGATACTCGTCTGACTGAACGCAGGCAAGAGAGATGGTTCGAAAGCAATCGTACTAACCTTTTCCTACCTTCCTCTCCAGCTAAGGAACCTTTGAGTAGGATTACACGGGAACCTGAACCTGAACCCATGCAGGTAGACTCTTTACAACGACGGGTTAGTGATGCACGCAAGGAACATCGTTTTAAGGAGAATCTATGTTTCTATTGTGGTAAGTCAGGGCACTTCATTATAAACTGCCCCAGCCGTTCTCGTAAGACTACTGCAGCACTCATTCATTGTGAGTGTTGCGAGAGGGGATCTGTCAGGTCCGAGCCTCAGGCTCCAGAGAGATCTGCAGCAACAGATCTTGATTTCTCGGACTTAAACTCCGTTACCTCTGAGGACGTTGACTGTGTAAACGCTGCCATTTTTCAAGTTTCCTCAGCGGTGTCCCAGCTGAGTTGTAAGAAAAACAATTCTCATTCCTTTCTTTCCATCAAACTCTGGGTTGACTCAGCTTGGGTGTCTAGCTCTGCTATGATCGACTCAGGGGCAAGTGGAAATTTTATGGATGTCTCCTTTGCTCTGAAACAGGGAATACGTTCAGTGAAGAAGGCTACTCCAGTACAGATGGAAACTGTGGATGGCTCCCTGCTGACCTCTGGACCAGTGGATCAGGAAACAGAGCCTTTGAGGGTTCTTATGGGTAAAGATCATCAAGAGAAACTGTCCTTTATGCTTATCTCTTCTCCCCACTTTCCCATTATTCTAGGGCTACCATGGCTGCAGGCTCAGAATCCTACCATTAACTGGGAGACCAAGGAATTACACTTTCCAGAGAAACAGATGAGTCCAAAAGTTTCAGCTTGCTCTGTTCCTAAAGGAATCATGTCAGTCCCTGAACTACCAGCTGTATACCAGGACTATGTGGATTTATGTGACAAGAAGAACGCTGACCAGCTTCCTCCTCACCGTCCATATGATTGTCCAATTGAATTATTGCCTGGAGCAGAGATACCTTTTGGTAAGATCTACCCCCTGGCGGGGCCCGAGCTAAAGGCTTTAAAGGATTACATAGATGAAAATCTAGCCAAGGGCTTCATACGCCCCTCTTCATCTCCTGCAGGTGCACCCATCTTCTTTGTAAAGAAGAAAGATGGATCTCTGAGACCATGCGTAGACTATAGGGAACTCAATAAGGTTACTATTAGAAACCGTTATCCATTGCCTTTAATCCCTGAGTTATTGGAGAGAGTGCGACATGCCAAAATTTTTTCTAAACTAGATCTTCGTGGGGCCTATAACTTAGTCCGTATTAGACCTGGGGATGAATGGAAGACTGCATTGGACACTATGGACACTTTGAATATCTAGTTATGCCTTTTGGTCTGAGTACCACCCCAGCCACTTTCCAACACTTGGTGAATGACATCTTCAGGGATCTCCTAGATACATTCGTGGTAATTTATTTGGATGATATTCTAATTTTTTCTAACTCCACAGAGGAACATCATGGACATGTGAGAATGGTCTTGGAACGTCTAAGACAAAATCATCTTTACATCAAACTTGAAAAGTGTGAATTCCATAGGACCGAAATTCAATTTCTGGGGTATGTACTGTCTACACAAGGAATTAGTATGGATGGAAGCAAAACCCAAGCCATCAAGGATTGGCCAAGTCCTAGAAATGTGAAGGAGGTACAGCGCTTCATCGGGTTTGCCAACTTCTATAGACGTTTCATTAGAAATTTCTCTGAGGTAGTGTCACCTATCACTCAACTTACCCGGAAAGAGTCTAGGTTTTCCTGGACTCCCAAGCCCAGGAAGCATTTTCCCATCTAAAAGATAAATTTACCACTGCACCTATCCTAGTACATCCCAACCCCGAGCTTGCCTTCATAATAGAGGTGGATGCTTCAGACTGTGCCGTTGGAGCTATACTCTCTCAGAGAACAGGTGAGAAGAATGTCTTGCATCCCTGTGCCTTCTTTTCCCAGCAGTTGTCTTCGGCTGAGAGGAACTACGATGTGGGCAATAGAGAGTTGTTGGCCATTATTGCCGCCTTCAAAGAATGGAGACACCTTCTTCAGGGAGCTGCACAGCAAATAGTCGTCCTGACAGACCATCGTAACCTTGAGTTTATCAGGTTGGCTAAGTGCCTGACTCCTCGCCAGGCTCGCTGGAATCTTTTCTTAAACCAATTTAATTTTATCATCTCTTATAGACCAGGATCGCGCAATGGAAAGGCTGATGCACTCTCTAGGATTTACTCAGCAGAGACACATCCAATTACTCCTCCTAAGACTATTCTTCCTGACTCTAGATTCCTAGGAGTAATTCATAATCAAGACCTACTTAAGGACATCAAGGAAGCATACCATGCGGATTCCTTTTTGGCACAACCCCCAAGGGACGTAAGTCTTGTCTTTAAGAATGGTGTGTGGATTCAGGGACAACGTCTGTATATTCCTGAAACAGTCAGATTAAGAGTATTGCAACTCATTCACGATTCCAAGATAGCAGGGCATAGGGAATTCTAAAGACACAGGAATTTCTTTCTCGTTTCTTTTGGTGGCCCACTTGCAGGAAGGATGTTTTGAATTATGTCACTTCATGTGAGGTCTGTGCAAGATGCAAAACACCTCGCTCCTCACCAACTGGTCTGTTACAGCCTCTTCCCACCCCGTCCCGCCCGTGGGGATCCATTTCTATGGACTTCATTGTGGAGTTACCAACCTCTCAGGGGAAGAACACCATTCTAGTGGTGGTTGACCGTCTAACAAAGGCAGCTCATTTTATCCCTTGTGTCGGCTTACCCACTGCAAAACAGACATCAGATTTGATGATTAAAGATGTGTTTCGCTTACATGGAGTACCGGATGAGGTTATTTCGGATCGAGGGGTGCAATTCACTTCTAGGTTTTGGCAAAATTTCTGTGCAGCATTGGACATTAAAGTAAACCTTTCTTCTGCTTTTCATCCCCAGACTAATGGACAGACCGAACGAACCAATCAAACCCTGGAGCAGTATCTCCGCTGCTTTATCTGCCACCTACAGGATGATTGGGTGGATCTACTTCCATTAGCTGAGTTCTCGTATAACAACTCTCAGAGTGCCTCCACTAAACAGTCTCCTTTTTACTCTAATCTAGGTTATCATCCTAACATTCTACCACGATTTCCCATAGAAACGCCTTTACCAGCAGTGGCTGAAAGAATCACGTCTTTACAGAAGAATATGGATCTTCTAAAGGAAAATCTGGAATCGGCTCAAGAAAGGTACAAGAAAGCCGCAGATAAATTTCGTAAACCTGCACCAGCTTTCAAGGTAGGAGACTTGGTCTGGCTGTCAACCAGAAATCTTAAGTTAAGGATTCCATCGTCTAAGTTGGGACATAAGTACATTGGACCCTATAAAATCAGTAAAATTATAAGTGCCGTTGCTTGTCGTCTTCAACTGCCCAGAACTATGAGAATCCACCCTGTCTTTCATGTATCCCTACTAAAGGCTGCGACACCCAATACGTTTCCTGGACGTTCCTCTCCTTGCCCTGACCCAGTGCTAGTCGATGGTCAGGAAGAATTTGTGGTGGAAAGGATTCTAGATTCCACGTTGTACAGAAATCAGTTACAATATTTCATTAAATGGCAGGGCTACCCAGTGGAGGACAACTCATGGGAACCGGTCAATAACGTTAATGCTCCTCGCTTGCTCCGTCAGTTTCATCAGAGGTACCCACACAAGCCTGGTCTGAGGTCATCCGGAGGTTGTCCTTAAGGGGGGAGTAATGTAAGGTTCTATGTATATATTCCTGAAACTCAGTTTGTTCGTCAGCCATTTTACTTTCTGTCTTGCTGCAGCTATCTTGCCCTCAGTCAAAATGGAGTTTCCAGCTTGCATGTTCCCGCCCTGATTCTCTCCTTTGCTTCTTAAGCAGCCACAGCTGAGCAATCAGTGCTTCAGAATCTAGCCTGCAGTGAACCTGTGACTTGACTCCTGTAAGCCTTGGACCTTGTACTCCAGCTATTCCTACTGAGGAACTCTGAAGCACTTGTGGACTCTGAACCCTGCTCTTTGAAAGACCCACGTTTGCATGGACTTACGGTAACAGAGAAGAAGATCCTGAATCTGTATTGGAGAGTGATTGCTGAGCTTGGATTACTCTGGCCTGCTGTGTCTCCTGTTTCTGTGTCTGCAAACTGTGTGACTATTTCTGCCAACTTGTATGAAGTAATACAGGACTTTTCTATATCAAACCTGTGTCTCATGTGTTTTCATCGCACCCAAGCACAAGACGCTATATGAACTGTACTACATACATTACAATAGGATTATATACACTGCTCAGCAGTCAGTATCACACAGGATAGGATTAGATACACAGCTCAGCAGACAGTATCACACAGGATAGGATTAGATACACAGCTCAGCAGACAGTATCACACAGGAGAGGATTAGATACACGGCTCAGCAGTCAGTATCACACAGGAGAGGATTAGATACACAGCTCAGCAGACAGTATCACACAGGAGAGGATTAGATACACGGCTCAGCAGTCAGTATCACACAGGATAGGATTAGATACACAGCTCAGCAGACAGTATCACACAGGATAGGATTAGATACACAGCTCAGCAGTCAGTATCACACAGGATAGGATTAGATACACAGCTCAGCAGTCAGTATCACACAGGATAGGATTAGATACACAGCTCAGCAGACAGTATCACACAGGATAGGATTAGATACACAGCTCAGCAGTCAGTATCACACAGGATAGGATTAGATACACAGCTCAGCAGTCAGTATCACACAGGATAGGATTAGATACAGAGCTCAGCAGACAGTATCACACAGGATAGGATTAGATACAGAGCTCAGCAGTCAGTATCACACAGGAGAGGATTAGATACAGAGCTCAGCAGACAGTATCACACAGGATAGGATTAGATACACAGCTCAGCAGAGAGTATCACACAGGAGAGGATTAGATACACGGCTCAGCAGTCAGCATCAAACAGGATAGGATTAGATACACGGCTCAGCAGTCAGTATCACACAGGATAGGATTAGATACACGGCTCAGCAGTCAGTATCACACAGGATAGGATTAGATACACAGCTCAGCAGTCAGTATCACACAGGAGAGGATTAGATACACAGCTCAGCAGTCAGTATCACACAGGAGAAGATTAGATACACAGCTCAGCAGTCAGTATCACACAGGATAGGATTAGATACACAGCTCAGCAGTCAGTATCACACAGGAGAGGATTAGATACACAGCTCAGCAGTCAGTATCACACAGGATAGGATTAGATACACGGCTCAGCAGTCAGTATCACACAGGATAGGATTAGATACACAGCTCAGCAGTCAGTATCACACAGGATAGGATTAGATACACAGCTCAGCAGTCAGTATCACACAGGAGAGGATTAGATACACAGCTCAGCAGTCAGTATCACACAGGATAGGATTAGATACACGGCTCAGCAGTCAGTATCACACAGGATAGGATTAGATACACAGCTCAGCAGACAGTATCACACAGGAGAGGATTAGATACACGGCTCAGCAGACAGTATCACACAGGATAGGATTAGATACACGGCTCAGCAGTCAGTATCACACAGGATAGGATTAGATACACGGCTCAGCAGACAGTATCACACATGATAGGATTACATACACGGCTCAGCAGACAGTATCACACATGATAGGATTAGATACACAGCTCAGCAGAACGTATCACACAGGATAGGATTAGATACACGGCTCAGCAGACAGTATCACACAGGATAGGATCAGATACACGGCTCAGCAGTCTGTATCACACAGGATAGGATCAGATACACGGCTCAGCAGTCTGTATCACACAGGATAGGATCAGATACACGGCTCAGCAGTCAGTATCACACAGGAGAGGATTAGATACACGGCTCAGCAGTCTGTATCACACAGGATAGGATCAGATACACGGCTCAGCAGACAGTATCACACAGGAGAGGATTAGATACACAGCTCAGCAGTCAGTATCACACAGGAGAGGATTAGATACATGGATCAGCAGTCTGTATCACACAGGATAGGATCAGATACACGGCTCAGCAGACAGTATCACACAGCAGAGGATTAGATACACGGCTCAGCAGTCAGTATCACACAGGAGAGGATTAGATACACAGCTCAGCAGACAGTATCACACAGGAGAGGATTAGATACACGGCTCAGCAGTCAGTATCACACAGCATAGGATTAGATACACAGCTCAGTAGTCAGTATCACACAGGAGAGGATTAGATACACGGCTCAGCAGTCAGTATCACACAGGATAGGATTAGATACAGGGCTCATAGAATCATAGAATGGTAGAGTTGGAAGGGACCTCCTGGGCCTTCTGGTCCAACCCTCTGCTCAAAGCAGGATTCTCTAAATCATCCCAGACAGATGTCTGTCCAGCCTCTGAAGACTTCCATTGAAGGAGAACTCACCACCTCTCGTGGCAGCCTGTTCCACTCATTGATCACTCTGTCAAAAAGTTTTTTCTAATATCTAATCTGTGTCTCCTCCATTCAGTTTCATCCCATTGCTTCTAGTCTTTCCTTGGGCAAATGAGAATAAAGATGATCCTTCTACAACGTGACAGCCCTTCAGATATTTGTAGACATCTATTAAGTCTCCTCTCAGTCTTCTTTTTTGCAGCTAAACATTCCCAAATCCTGTAACCGTTCCTCATAGGACATGGTTTGCAGACCGGTCACCATTCTGGTGGCTCTTCTCTGAACTTGCTCCAGTTTGTTGATGTCTTTTTTAAAATGTGCCCAAAACTGGACACAGTATCCAGATGAGGTCTGACCAAAGAGGAGTAGAGGGCAATAATGACCTCACGTGATCTAGACTGTATGCTTCTGTTGATACATCCTAGAATTGCATTTGCCTTTTTTGCTGCTGCATCACACTGTTGACTCATGTTCAGTCTGTGATCTATTAGTATACCCAAGTCTTTTTCACATGTGCTGTTACTTAGCCTATTCCTCCCATTCTGTATATGCTTTTTTCATTTTTATTGCCCAGATGTAGTACTTTGCATTTTTCCCTGTTAAAATCCATTATGTTACTTGCTGCCCACTGCTCCAGTTTATGTATATCTTTTTGAATCCTCTCTCTCTCTTCTCTAGTATTAGCTATCCCTCCTAGCTTTGTGTCATCAGCAAATTTAATCAGTTAACCCTCAGTTCCTTCATCTAAATCATTGATAAAGATGTTGAACAATACAGGGCCCAAAACAGAGCCTTGTGGTACCCCACTTGAGACATTCTTCCAACTGGATGTGCAGCCATTTACGACCACTCTTTGGGTCCGATCACTAAGCCAGTTATGAATCCACCTAACAGTTGCCTTGTCCATTCCATACTTAGTCATATATTCAATAAGGATTGTGTGAGATACTTTGTCAAATGCTTTGCTGAAGTCAAGATATAATATATCTACAGCATTTCCCTGATCCACCCAGTCAGTGATTCTGTCATAGAAGGAAATTAAGTTAGTCTGACATGACTTATTAGTTACAAACCCAGCAAGCTCAGCAGTCAGTATCACACAGGATAGGATTAGATACACGGCTCAGCAGAGAGTATCACACAGGATAGGATTAGATACACGGCTCAACAGTCAGTATCACACAGGAGAGGATTAGATACACAGCTCAGCAGTCAGTATCACACAGGATAGGATTAGATACACGGCTCAGCAGTCAGTATCACACAGGATAGGATTAGATACGCGGCTCAACAGTCAGTATCACACAGGAGAGGATTAGATACACAGCTCAGCAGTCAGTATCACACAGGATAGGATTAGATACACGGCTCAGCAGACAGTATCACACAGGAGAGGATTAGATACACAGCTCAGCAGTCAGTATCACACAGGATAGGATTAGATACACGGCTCAGCAGTCAGTATCACACAGGAGAGGATTAGATACACGGCTCAGCAGACAGTATCACACAGGAGAGGATTAGATACACGGCTCAGCAGACAGTATCACACAGGAGAGGATTAGATACACGGTTCAGCAGTCAGTATTACACAGGAGAGGATTAGATACACGGTTCAGCAGTCAGTATCACACGGGAGAGGATTAGATACACGGCTCAGCAGTCAGTATCACACGGGATAGGATTAGATACATGGTTCAGCAGACTATCACACAGGATAGGATTAGATACACGGTTCAGCAGACAGTATGACACAGGATAGGATTAGATACACGGCTCAGCAGTCAGTATCACACGGGATAGGATTAGATACATGGCTCAGCAGACTATCACACAGGATAGGATTAGATACACGGTTCAGCAGACAGTATGACACAGGATAGGATCAGATACACGGCTCAGCAGACTGTATCACACAGGATAGGATTAGATACACGGCTCAGCAGTCGGTATCACACAGGATAGGATTAGATACACGGCTCAGCAGTCAGTATCACACAGCATAGGATCAGATACATGGCTCAGCAGACTATCACACAGGATAGGATTAGATACACGGCTCAGCAGTCAGTATCACACAGGACAGGATTAGATACATGGCTCAGCAGTCGGTATCACACAGGATAGGATTAGATACATGGCTCAGCTGACAGTATCACACAGGATAGTGTTATGATTTGGTAGCTGAGGAGTGCAGGTAAAAAGGCAATACACCAGAGCAGTTGGAATCTATGAGATTGCAGTACCCTGACTAACCACCACAACTAGAGGCAGCCGTGGAGCGTTCCTACGTTGGTCCTAGACGCCTCGTCACAGCCTGAGAAACTAACTATACCTAAAGATAGAAATAGGAAAGCTATCTGCCCCGGAGCAGATCCCCAAAGAACATAGAAAGCCCCCAAACATGTAATGGCGGTTAGACAAGAAGAAATACTGACACAGACAGAAAATAGTATGAGCAAACGTTGGGGCCCAAACTACCTAAATAGAAAAGGATAGGAAGGGCACTTACTGCAATCCCAAAAAACCCTGAAAAGCACCAACTCTACTAATTTCAAAAACACCTGAGATCACACGACCTCTGCCACCTAAATTAGTTCTCTGGTGTAACAAAATCAAAACAGCAGCCACTGAAAAAACTGGAAAAAGCAAATGTACAAAACATCAGTGGCTGAACTAAACTGAGAGGGCAAAAGCCCCCGGAGGGGACCCTGAAGGCCCCCACAGAAGTGCAGGACAAAATGCAAAAAACAAGCACAAAAACAAAAAGAAGAAAATGTCTTATCTGTTAGCAGGAGATGCAGACACGACACAGCAGGCTACAAGGGAAACAGGAATCAAGGATTGAGACCAGAACAATTGATCACCGGCAACCCTGATGGGAAGGCGACTCCCTTAAATAAGACCAGTCAGTAACACCTGATTCCCAATCCTCACAATCTTCACTGGACAGTCCAGTACTGCTTGTAACCACCAGAGGGAGCCTCTGCTCAGAACTCATTTCAAGTCCATTCACAACAGGATAGGATTAGATACACGGCTCAGCAGACAGTATCACACAGGATAGGATTAGATACACAGCTCAGCAGTCAGTATCACACAGGATAGGATTAGATACACAGCTCAGCAGTCGGTATCACACAGGATAGGATTAGATACACGGCTCAGCTGACAGTATCACACAGGATAGGATTAGATACACAGCTCAGCAGTCAGTATCACACATGATAGGATTAGATACACAGCTCAGCAGACAGTATCACACAGGATAGGATTAGATACATGGCTCAAAGTCGGTATCACACAGGATAGGATTAGATACACGGCTCAGCTGACAGTATCACACAGGATAGGATTAGATAAACGGCTCAGCAGACAGTATCACACAGGATAGGATTAGATACATGAGTCAGCAAACAGGAGGATTAGATATTTGTCATGGAGGGGTCACTGGGGTTTGTTTCCACATTCAGTATTTGCTGTGGATTGGACGCTGCGTCCTGATGTTACAGCAGAGCTGCGTATCCGGACATGAGGCGCGTCTTTCCAGACCGCAGCATGTCTATTTATCTGGTGGTGACGCTCCGTCTATGTATAGGATGTGGTGATTCCGGAGCGGGCATGTGCTGCCGTTACGGACCGTGGAAACATACCCTTAGAGGTCCTGGTGACCTTCTTGGTTCTTTTGGGGTGTCAGTCTCTCCAGCTGGGGCTCCTCTGCCTGTGATGAGGCCACAGAGCGTGCATGACTATCCTGCAGCATGAATGGCCGCTCTTCAGTGCTCAGTGGAGCAGGATCATTGCCCCGTCCTCCATGGATTAGTGCTGGGTGTAAAGGAGAAGTGTGAGGTGAAGGGGAAACTGCAGCTCATTCCGCAGTTCAGAGGCACAAAGAGAAGCCCGAACCCGTCACCCTGCGCCACACCGGACCGTCACCCTGCGCCACCCTAGACCGTCACCCTGCGCCACCCCGGACCGTCACCCTGGGCCACCCAGACCATCACCCTGCGCCACCCTGGACGTCACCCTGGGCCACCCCAGACCATCACCCTGCGCCACCCCGGACTGTCATCCTGCGCCACCCCAGACCGTCACCCTGCGCCACCCTGGACCCTCTACACGACCAGTGTCAGCGTTCACCCTCATTCTCACACTGAGGACCTGCTGAATACTACTGAACGGGCAGTTCAGCATCAGGCGACATTCACACACTGGTCGTTGGATGGATTTTCCTAACTGAAATATCAACAGTGAAAAATGTCTTCCTAAAGACTCGTGTCTTTTGGAACTGTTTTGATGCATTTTACATTATAGTTTGGGGTATAGAAAAAGGCTGTTGTTTTCCACATTTCCCCTTAATAACTTCATGAAAAAACATGAATTCTCCATGATAAATGCGACTCCTAGAGCTGCACTCACTATTCTGCTGGTGCAGTCACTGTGTACATACATTACATTACTGATCCTGAGTTACATCCTGTATTATACTCCAGAGCTGCACTCACTATTCTGCTGGTGCAGTCACTATGTACATACATTACATTACTGATCCTGAGTTACATCCTGTATTATACTCCAGAGCTGCACTCACTATTCTGCTGGTGCAGTCACTGTGTACATACATTACATTACTGATCCTGAGTTACCTCCTGTATTCTACTCCAGAGCTGCACTCACTATTCTGCTGGTGCAGTCACTGTGTACATACATTACATTACTGATCCTGAGTTACATCCTGTATTATACTCCAGAGCTGCACTCACTATTCTGCTGGTGCAGTCACTGTGTACATACATTACATTACTGATCCTGAGTTACATCCTGTATTATACTCCAGAGCTGCACTCACTATTCTGCTGGTGCAGTCACTGTGTACATACATTACATTACTGATCCTGAGTAACATCCTGTATTATACTCCAGAGCTGCACTCACTATTCTGCTGGTGCAGTCACTGTGTACGTACATTACTGATCCTGAGTTACATCCTGTATTATACCCCAGAGCTGCACTCACTATTCTGCTGGTGCAGTCACTGTGTACATACATTACATTACTGATCCTGAGTTACATCCTGTATTATACTCCAGAGCTGCACTCACTATTCTGCTGGTGCAGTCACTGTGTACATACATTACATTACTGATCCTGAGTTACATCCTGTATTATACTCCAGAGCTGCACTCACTATTCTGCTGGTGCAGTCACTGTGTACATACATTACATTACTGATCCTGAGTTACATCCTGTATTATACTCCAGAGCTGCACTCACTATTCTGCTGGTGCAGTCACTGTGTACATAGATTACATTACTGATCTTGAGTTACATCCTGCATTATACTCCAGAGCTGCACTCACTATTCTGCTGGTGCAGTCACTGTGTACATACATTACATTACTGATCTTGAGTTACATCCTGCATTATACTCCAGAGCTGCACTCACTATTCTGCTGGTGCAGTCACTGTGTACATAGATTACATTACTGATCCTGAGTTACATCCTGTATTATACTCCAGAGCTGCACTCACTATTCTGCTGGTGCAGTCACTGTGTACATACATTACATTACTGATCCTGAGTAACATCCTGTATTATACTCCAGAGCTGCACTCACTATTCTGCTGGTGCAGTCACTGTGTACGTACATTACTGATCCTGAGTTACATCCTGTATTATACCCAGAGCTGCACTCACTATTCTGCTGGTGCAGTCACTGTGTACATACATTACATTACTGATCCTGAGTTACATCCTGTATTATACTCCAGAGCTGCACTCACTATTCTGCTGGTGCAGTCACTGTGTACATACATTACATTACTGATCCTGAGTTACATCCTGTATTATACTCCAGAGCTGCACTCACTATTCTGCTGGTGCAGTCACTGTGTACATACATTACATTACTGATCTTGAGTTACATCCTGCATTATACTCCAGAGCTGCACTCACTATTCTGCTGGTGCAGTCACTGTGTACATACATTACATTACTGATCTTGAGTTACATCCTGCATTATACTCCAGAGCTGCACTCACTATTCTGCTGGTGCAGTCACTGTGTACATAGATTACATTACTGATCCTGAGTTACATCCTGTAATTATACTCCAGAGCTGCACTCACTATTCTGCTGGTGTAGTCACTGTGTACATAGATTACATTACTGATCTTGAGTTACATCCTGCATTATACTCCAGAGCTGCACTCACTATTCTGCTGGTGCAGTCACTGTGTACATACATTACATTACTGATCCTGAGTTACATCCTGTATTATACTCCAGAGCTGCACTCACTATTCTGCTGGTGCAGTCACTATGTACATACATTACATTACTGATCCTGAGTTACATCCTGTATTATACTCCAGAGCTGCACTCACTATTCTGCTGGTGCAGTCACTGTGTACATACATTACATTACTGATCCTGAGTTACCTCCTGTATTCTACTCCAGAGCTGCACTCACTATTCTGCTGGTGCAGTCACTGTGTACATACATTACATTACTGATCCTGAGTTACATCCTGTATTATACTCCAGAGCTGCACTCACTATTCTGCTGGTGCAGTCACTGTGTACATACATTACATTACTGATCCTGAGTTACATCCTGTATTATACTCCAGAGCTGCACTCACTATTCTGCTGGTGCAGTCACTGTGTACATACATTACATTACTGATCCTGAGTAACATCCTGTATTATACTCCAGAGCTGCACTCACTATTCTGCTGGTGCAGTCACTGTGTACATACATTACATTACTGATCCTGAGTTACATCCTGTATTATACTCCAGAGCTGCACTCACTATTCTGCTGGTGCAGTCACTGTGTACATACATTACATTACTGATCCTGAGTTACATCCTGTATTATACTCCAGAGCTGCACTCACTATTCTGCTGGTGCAGTCACTGTGTACATACATTACATTACTGATCCTGAGTTACATCCTGTATTATACTCCAGAGCTGCACTCACTATTCTGCTGGTGCAGTCACTGTGTACATACATTACATTACTGATCCTGAGTTACCTCCTGTATTATACTCCAGAGCTGCACTCACTATTCTGCTGGTGCAGTCACTGTGTACATACATTACATTACTGATCCTGAGTTACATCCTGTATTATACTCCAGAGCTGCACTCACTATTCTGCTGGTGCAGTCACTGTGTACATAGATTACATTACTGATCTTGAGTTACATCCTGCATTATACTCCAGAGCTGCACTCACTATTCTGCTGGTGCAGTCACTGTGTACATAGATTACATTACTGATCTTGAGTTACATCCTGCATTATACTCCAGAGCTGCACTCACTATTCTGCTGGTGCAGTCACTGTGTACATAGATTACATTACTGATCTTGAGTTACATCCTGCATTATACTCCAGAGCTGCACTCACTATTCTGCTGGTGCAGTCACTGTACATACATTACTGATCCTGAGTAACATCCTGTATTATACTCCAGAGCTGCACTCACTATTCTGCTGGTGCAGTCACTGTGTACATACATTACATTACTGATCCAGAGTTACATCCTGTATTATACTCCAGAGCTGCACTCATTATTCTGCTGGTGCAGTCACTGTGTACATACATTACATTACTGATCCAGAGTTACATCCTGCATTATACTCCAGAGCTGCACTCACTATTCTGCTGGTGCAGTCACTGTGTACATACATTACATTACTGATCCTGAGTTACATCCTGTATTATACTCCAGAGCTGCACTCACTATTCTGTTGGTGCAGTCACTGTGTACATACATTACATTACTGATCCTGAGTTACCTCCTGTACTATACTCCAGAGCTGCACTCACTATTCTGCTGGTGCAGTCACTGTGTACATACATTACATTACTGATCCTGAGTTACATCCTGTATTATACTCCAGAGCTGTACTCACTATTCTGCTGGTGCAGTCACTGTGTACATACATTACATTACTGATCCTGAGTTACATCCTGTATTATACTCCAGAGCTGCACTCACTATTCTGTTGGTGCAGTCACTGTGTACATACATTACATTACTGATCCTGAGTTACCTCCTGTACTATACTCCAGAGCTGCACTCACTATTCTGCTGGTGCAGTCACTGTGTACATACATTACATTACTGATCCTGAGTTACATCCTGTATTATACTCCAGAGCTGCACTCACTATTCTGCTGGTGCAGTCACTGTGTACATACATTACATTACTGATCCTGAGTTACATCCTGTATCTCTTTTATTATAAAAATACAAAACTAAACTTACAGACAAACTCAATAAAAAAAACATTATTCATAAACCCCAAAAGTCCAATGTCCAACAGATATATAGAAACAAAATGTTCCTCCATTTCATCAACACCCCCCCCCCCCGGCAAGGGAAGCTATATCCTTTTTTTTCCTCTCATATACACATACCCACGCATTCACCAATAGAAAAAAAAATTCAGCCAAATGCCCTAAAGTAAATAGGCCACCTGTCCCAACTTAATTATATACATATGCCCCTTTTTAAAAAAAAAAAAAAAAAATTTTCCCTAAACTTAACCACCACCATTCCCCAAAGGTCCCACGAAAGTTTGTGGCCTATCACACACAGCAAATCTTCTTGGCATCCCGCCGGACGTCCATTATCCAAAACCCATCCCCCTCCCCCCAAGAAACCCCCCACCCCACCTAAACTAAATCCCCCTACAAGCATTATAGTACACATACAACATATATATACAGTATATATACACAACCTTATAATAACATATATCAATAATAACACCTATCAATAATAACCACTACACACCTTAACCATGACCAAAGAACAGGCCCAAGTTCAATGCTTGCAAGCCCTATACCCGGGTTACCAATTACAAAACAAAAATCTATGAGTGAGGGTTACAGCCCACCACCAGGAACTGGAGACCATAGAGGCTCTCACCCTAATCTACCGCACATCACCCTGACCCTCCCTAACAACACAAAAGAGAATATCCTGTCCCTATAGCCCTACCAACCTCTCCCTACCTGCCCCTACCTGTCCCTCACTGACCCTCACTACCAACCTAATACTAACTACCTGTCCCTAAAGACTGTCCCTATCTGTCCCTCCCTGTCCCTACACATCTATCTGACCCTACAAAATAAAGATAAAAGGATAAAAAATACTAACAGCCCTATCACAGGCACACAGAACCTAACTCACCCTAGGGCACATTAAAGGAGAAACCCCTCCATAGGAGAGAGGCCCTCCCTGCGCCCAGCCTCTCAAACTCCAGGGAGCGCACTTTTGCCAGGTCACCCAGGATGTTCCTAATCACCTCTTCCCTGGGGAGGACTTTCCGCTGAGTAGACTCAGCCTAAAAAAACGGGTGACAATCGTACCGGTAAGAGGAGGAAGAAGAGGAAGAACAAGGCTAAAAAATCTAATGCCCCCCCCCTGACCGCTAGGGTGCCTACGGAAGGGCTCACCCGCTCTCCTCTGATCCCCCTCTCCAATCGGTTCCAAGCCCTCGATGACTCTGTGTCGGAGGTCGGGGGTGAGGGGCCGGACGCAACATCTGGGGTGCCTTCGGGGAGTGGCGAGGTCCGTCCTCCGGGGGATTCACACTCCTCTGGCGGGGGGACTACCTCGGGGTCCAGATTTTTGTTTTGGAATTGGTAACCCGGGTATAGGGCTTGCAAGCATTGAACTTGGGCCTGTTCTTTGGTCATGGTTAAGGTGTGTAGTGGTTATTATTGATATGTGTTATTATTGATATATGTTATTATAAGTTTGTATATATATATATATGTATATATGTAGTATGTGTACTATGATGCGGGTACGGGGGATTTCGTTTAGGTGGGCTGGGGGTTTTTGGGGGGGAGCGGGATGGGCTTTGGAGAATGGACGTCCGGCGGGATGCCAAGATGTTTTAATGTGTAGGAAAGGCCACAAACTCTCGTGGGACCTTTGGGGGAATTGTGGTGGTTTAGTTTAGGAAAAATAATAAAAAAAAAAAAAAGTGTGTGTATATATATTTGGGTTTGGCCAGGTGGCCTATTTACTTTCTTTAGGGCAGTTGGCTGAATTTTGTTTTTTTTTCTAGAGGTGAATGCATGGGTATGAGTGTATGAGGGAAAAAAAAAAAAAAAAAAAGGATATAGCTTCCCTTGCCGGGGGTGTTAATGAAATGGAGAAACATTTTTTCTATATATCTGTTGGACATTGGACTTTTGGGATTTATGGATAATGTTTTTGTTATTGAGTTTGTCTGTAAGTTTTGTCTATGGTTTGCCTGTAAGTTTAGTTTTGTATTTTTTTATAATAAAAGAGATACAGGAGGTAACTCAGGATCAGTAATGTAATGTATGTACACAGTGACTGCACCAGCAGAATAGTGAGTGCAGCTCTGGGGTATAATACAGGATGTAACTCAGGATCAGTAATGTAATGTATGTACACAGTGACTGCACCAGCAGAATAGTGAGTGCAGCTCTGGGGTATAATAAAGGATGTAACTCAGGATCAGTAATGTATGTACACAGTGACTGCACCAGCAGAATAGTGAGTGCAGCTCTGGAGTATAATACAGGATGTAACTCAGGATCAGTAATGTAATGTATGTACACAGTGACTGCACCAGCAGAATAGTGAGTGCAGCTCTGGAGTATAATACAGGATGTAACTCAGGATCAGTAATGTAATGTATGTACACAGTGACTGCACCAGCAGAATAGTGAGTGCAGCTCTGGAGTATAATACAGGATGTAACTCAGGATCAGTAATGTAATGTATGTACACAGTGACTGCACCAGCAGAATAGTGAGTGCAGCTCTGGAGTATAATACAGGATGTAACTCAGGATCAGTAATGTAATGTATTGTCACGCGGTCTTATGATATGTGTACGATGTCAGTAAACTATTCTTAAAAGAACAACACTCTATACAACATATAGATTAGCAACATCAGCATGAAAATATAGAATAGATTTACCTGACACGATATCCGTTGAACTCAGGGTTAATCTTGAGGACTTGATACACTGTCACAGGAAAGAGGAGGACCGGGGGTCTAACCTGACCCTAAACTGGGGTCCTAACTAATCCCTCACCTTGGAGGTACTGATAATGGTTCAGAGGTCCAAGTCTCCAGCCTAACCCTGTCTCCTATCAGTCCCTGAACCCTGTAATCAGTCCTAAGAAGGATTCTGATTACCTCCAAAGGGATATGGGCTGATCTCTGCTAAATACACAGATTAGACATATAAGACAGACTGGAGAAAACACAGACTTGCATACACACTCAAACACAGAAGGAACATAAATGATCTGGGATATTAAACTCTAAGCAAGGTGAGCTTAAAACAACTAAGGAGCTCTTTAACTTAAGTCTATACAGATACAATCCTATCTGTGGTCTGCATGAAGGTTTCACTGGCAACTCCCCAAGCAGACAACCAGAGATTTAAAGGAAACCAATCAACAAATAATTAATTGCAGCCGGGAGAAAACTGCACCCAGTCCCAGAACTGAGCACAGACAGAATTAACTCCCTAACTGCCAACACACAAGAAACAGCAACTCAGCTGTGAGAAGTCAGAATGTGCAACCGCGACGATCTTCGTGGCGATGCACACATGACAGTACCCCCCCTTCTACGAGGGGCCTCCGGACCCTCAGGCCAGGTTTGCCCGGGTGAGTTCTGTGGAAGGTCCGCACCAAACGATCTGCGTTAATGTCAGACGCAGGAACCCACGTCCTCTCCTCTGGACCATACCCCTTCCAATGCACCAAGTACTGAAGGGACCGGCGATTCAGACGTGAGTCAATGATCTTTGACACTTGAAACTCCAAGTTACCATTGACCACCACTGGAGGAGGAGGTAGAGGTGATGGTATGACTGGTGCCACGTACCTCTTAAGTAATGACTTGTGGAACACATTATGAATTTTAAACGTAGGAGTGAGGTCCAGACGAAATGCCACAGGATTAATTATGGAACTGATCCTGTACGGCCCGATGAATCTGGGGCCCAGCTTCCAGGAGGGCACTTTAAGTTTTATATTCCTGGTAGACAACCATACCAGATCGTTCACATTAAGATCTGGACCAGAAACTCTCCTCCTATCAGCCATACGTTTATAACGGTTCCCCATCGCACTCAGATTATTCAATACACCTCTCCACACTGAAGCAAGTGACGACGAGAAACGCTCCTCCTCAGGAACCCCAGAAGGGCCCCCCCCCATTGAATGTACAAAACTGGGGATGAAAACCATATGCCCCAAAAAACGGGGACTTACCAGTGGACTCGCTCCGCCTGTTGTTAAGAGCGAACTCTGCCAGAGGCAAGAAAGAAGACCAGTCCTCCTGGTTCTCTGAGACAAAACACCGAAGATAAGTCTCTAGGCTTTGATTCAGACGCTCTGTCTGACCATTGGTCTGCGGATGAAAAGCCGAGGAAAATGACAATTGCATCCCCCGACGTAAACAAAATGCCCTCCAAAACTTGGACACAAACTGAGACCCCCTATCTGACACCACATCAGAAGGCAACCCATGAAGTCTCACAATCTCCCCAATGAACACCTGCGCCAGAGTTTTAGCATTAGGGAGGGCAGGAAGAGCAATGAAATGTGCCATCTTACTGAACCTGTCAACAACCACCAGTATGACAGTCTTCCCTGACGACTGAGGAAGGTCCGTGATGAAGTCCATAGACAAATGAGTCCATGGACGCTCCGGAAGTTTCAAGGGTAAGAGGGTCCCAGACGGACGGGTATGAGGGGTCTTAGAGCGAGCACAAACCCCACAGGACGCGACAAAAGTTAAAACATCTTTATTAACGTTAGGCCACCAAAACCGGCGAGAAAGGAGATCTAAAGTAGCCTTACTCCCTGGATGTCCTGCTAAAGCAGAATTATGATGTGCCTCAATAACCTTTTGTCTCAACTGATTTGGGACAAACAGTCTCCCTGGAGGTCCTGCAGGGGCGTCCCCCTGAGCCTCTAACACCTCCTCCTCAAGCTCAGAACATACAGCCGACACTACCACCCCCTCCTGAAGGATGGGAATCGGGTCATCCATTTTCCCGGCCCCTGGGAAACTGCGAGACAAGGCATCCGCCTTAACATTCTTAGATCCAGGGCGATAAGTGACAACAAAATTAAACCTGGTAAAAAACAACGACCATCGAGCTTGTCTGGAATTCAGACGCTTAGCAGATTCCAAATACAGCAGGTTCTTGTGATCAGTAATGACGGTGACCGGGTGGACTGCCCCCTCCAAAAAGTGACGCCATTCTTCAAAAGCCAACTTAATGGCCAAAAGTTCCCTATTGCCGATATCATAATTCCTTTCGGCGGACGACAATTTTTTAGAAAAGAAAGCGCACGGATGCCATTTACCAGGGGCCGGACCCTGGGACAATATTGCACCCACCCCTACGTCAGACGCGTCCACCTCCACAATGAACGGCTGTGATGCATCTGGTTGGATGAGAACGGGTGCCGAAGCAAAACATTTTTTCAAAGAGGAAAAAGCTTGGCAAGCTTTGTCCGACCATTTAGAAAAATCCGTCCCTTTTCTTGTCATGTCAGTGAGAGGTTTGACAACAGATGAGAAATTACAAATAAATTTCCGGTAGTAGTTAGCAAACCCCAGAAAACGCTGCAGAGCCTTAAGATCCTCTGGCTGATCCCATTCAAGCACTGCTCTCACCTTTTCAGGGTCCATACGGAAACCGGAGGCTGACACCAAGAAACCCAAAAACTGAAGTTCCTGTACGGCGAATACACACTTTTCCAGTTTGGCGTATAGTTTATTGTCTCGCAAGATCTGCAACACCTGTCTCACATGCTCCTGGTGAGACACAAGATCTGGTGAGTAAATTAAAATGTCATCCAAATATACGACCACAAACAGCCCCACCAGATGACGAAAAATGTCATTAACAAAATGTTGGAATACTGCTGGTGCAGTAGTCAGACCAAAAGGCATGACAAGGTTCTCATAATGTCCCTCCGGCGTGTTAAACGCCGTTTTCCACTCATCCCCCTCTTTTATCCTAATCAGATTATACGCCCCCCTGAGATCCAATTTAGAGAACCATTTGGCGCCAACAATTTGATTGAAGAGATCAGGAATCAGAGGGAGTGGATACGGATCTCGAACAGTAATCCGATTAAGTTCGCGGAAATCCAAGCAAGGGCGTAGGCCTCCATCTTTTTTCTTCACAAAGAAGAACCCCGCGGCCACTGGGGAAGATGAAGGTCTAATATGCCCTTTGGCCAGACTTTCCGAAATATAATCTTTCATAGCCTGCCTCTCAGGACCAGAAAGGTTATATAACCTAGCTTTAGGTAACTTAGCATCAGGAAGTAAATTAATAGAGCAGTCATACACGCGATGAGGAGGCAACTCCTGACACCCCTCCTCAGAGAACACATCCCCAAAGTCCTCCAAAAAAGGAGGCAAAGTACTAGGCACGACCGCACTGATGACTGTGTTCATGCAGTTACTTTTGCAAAACTCCCCCCATTGGCTTATATCTCTGGACTGCCAATTAATCACAGGGTTATGTTTAACCAACCAAGGAAGTCCCAACACAATGGGAGTAGGTAGACCCTCCAACACATAACAAGATAATAGTTCCCTATGTATTGCCCCTACCCGAAGGTCAATGTTATGAACCTCATGAACAAAGCTACCTTGGCCGAGAGGCCTGGCGTCAATGGAGAATATAGGGATCGGTTTGACCAATACACTCAGATGCATACCTTGAGCCTGAGCAAACTGAGCGTCAACCAGATTAGCCCCGGACCCACTATCAAGAAGAACAGAAAATCTCTCCACTCTCGTACCAACCACCACCTCCACTGGTACAAGGAACTGAGAAGAACTAGCAGACGAAATACATACTCCCAGGTTGTCGTCCACCACACAACCTGGGATTAACAGTTTTCCGGCGACTTTTTGCTCAACAAGGCACGGGATGGACATCCCCCAACAAAATGTCCCTCTTTCCCGCAGAAGAAACACCTTCTAGTCCTGCGGCGTACCGCCAATCCCCTCCTACGAAATGATGTCCCTCCCAACTGCATAGGCTCCTCCGAACAGACAAGGGGAACCTCAACATAAGGGACTTTAGTAGTAGGTGGAGTAACAACAGGGGGCGGAGTTACCTCACCCCTCCCCCGAAGCCGTCTATCAGTACGGATAGCTAGGGCCATAGCAGCCTCCAGTGATGGAGGAGAATCATACTGAGCCAAAACGTCCTTTAATTTGTCAGAAAGCCCATGACAAAACTGGCTCCTAAGAGCTGGGTCATTCCACTGAGTATCTGTGGCCCATCTACGGAACTCAGAAGCAAATTCCTCCGCCGGACGATCTCCCTGCTGTATCTTACGTAATTTTGTCTCAGCAAGAGAGACCCGATCTGGGTCATCATATACCAAACCCAGGGCAGTAAAAAATCGATCTACTGACTGTAGAGCCGGGGATCCCGGAGGAAGGGAGAAGGCCCAGGATTGAGGGTCCCCTTGTAGGAGCGAGATAACAATTCCTACTCTCTGCTCTTCACTCCCTGATGATCGAGGCCGAAGCCGAAAATACAATTTACATGCTTCCCTGAAGGTAAAAAATTTGTCTCGCCCACCAGTGAACCTGTCCGGGAGAGCTACTTTAGGTTCAACTCTGGTTTGCTCCGAGGGAGACAAAACTTTGGACTTAATGTCCGTCAGCTCCATGGATAATCCCTGCAACTGCAGAGCCAGCTGGGCTACTGGATCCATGGCAACTGGGAATAATTTTAGTGGCCAGTGAAAATGTCACGCGGTCTTATGATATGTGTACGATGTCAGTAAACTATTCTTAAAAGAACAACACTCTATACAACATATAGATTAGCAACATCAGCATGTAAATATAGAATAGATTTACCTGACACGATATCCGTTGAACTCAGGGTTAATCTTGAGGACTTGATACACTGTCACAGGAAAGAGGAGGACCGGGGGTCTAACCTGACCCTAAACTGGGGTCCTAACTAATCCCTCACCTTGGAGGTACTGATAATGGTTCAGAGGTCCAAGTCTCCAGCCTAACCCTGTTTCCTATCAGTCCCTGAACCCTGTAATCAGTCCTAAGAAGGATTCTGATTACCTCCAAAGGGATATGGGCTGATCTCTGCTAAATACACAGATTAGACATATAAGACAGACTGGAGAAAACACAGACTTGCATACACACTCAAACACAGAAGGAACATAAATGATCTGGGATATTAAACTCTAAGCAAGGTGAGCTTAAAACAACTAAGGAGCTCTTTAACTTAAGTCTATACAGATACAATCCTATCTGTGGTCTGCATGAAGAATTTCACTGGCAACTCCCAACACAGACAACCAGAGATTTAAAGGAAACCAATCAACAAATAATTAATTGCAGCCGGGAGAAAACTGCACCCAGTCCCAGAACTGAGCACAGACAGAATTAACTCCCTAACTGCCAAACACAAAGAAACAGCAACTCAGCTGTGAGAAGTCAGAATGTGCAACCGCGACGATCTTCGTGGCGATGCACACATGACATGTATGTACACAGTGACTGCACCAGCAGAATAGTGAGTGCAGCTCTGGAGTATAATACAGGATGTAACTCAGGATCAGTAATGTAATGTATGTACAGTCATGGCCAAAAGTTTTGAGAATGACACAAATATTAATTTTTACAAAGTCTACTGCTTCACTTTATCTAATGGCAATTTGCATATACTCCAGAATGTTATAAAGAGTGATCAGCTTAACAGCAATTACTTGTAAAGTCAATATTTGGCTAGAAAATGAACTTTATCCCCCAAAACACATTTCAACATCATTGCAGCCCTGCCTTAAAAGGACCAGCTAACCTCTTTTCAGTGATTGCTCCATTAACACAGGTGTGGGTGTTGATGAGGACATGGCTGGAGATCAATCTGTCATGATTAAGTAAGAATGACACCACTGGACACTTTAAAAGGAGGCTGGTGCTTGGCATCATTGTTTCTCTTCTGTTAACCATGGTTATCTCTAAAGAAACACGTGCAGTCATCATTGCAATGCACAAAAATGGCCTAACAGGGAAGAGTATCGCAGCTAGAAAGATTGCACCTCAGTCAACAATCTATCGCATCATCAAGAACTTCAAGGAGAGAGGTTCCATTGTTGCCAAAAAGGCTCCAGGGCACCGAAGAAAGACCAGTAAGCGCCAGGACTGTCTCTTAAAAGTGTTTCAGCTGCGGGATCGGGCTACCAGCAGTGCAGAGCTTGCTCAGGAATGGCAGCAGGCAGGTGTGAGTGCATCTGCACGCACTGTGAGGCGGAGACTCTTGGAGCAAGGCCTGGTCTCAAGGAGGGCAGCAAAGAAGCCACTTCTCTCCAGAAAAAACATCATGGACAGGCTGATATTCTGCAAAAGGTACAGGCAGTGGACTGCTGAGGACTGGGGTAAAGTTATTTTCTCTGATGAATCCCCTTTTCGATTGTTTGGGACATCAGGAAAACGCCTCATTCGGAGAAGACAAGGTGAGCGCTACCACCAGTCTTGTCTCATGCCAACTGTTAAGCATCCTGAAACCATTCATGTGTGGGGTTGCTTCTCAGCCAAGGGAATCAGCTCTCTCACAGTCTTGCCTAAAAACACAGCCATGAATAAAGAATGGTACCAGAATGTCCTCCAAGAGCAACTTCTCCCAACCCTCCAAGAGCAGTTTGGCGATCAACAATGCCTTTTCCAGCATGATGGAGCACCTTGCCATAAAGCAAAGGTGATCACTAAATGGCTCAGGGAACAAAACATAGAGATTTTGGGTCCATGGCCTGGAAACTCCCCAGATCTTAATCCCATTGAGAACTTGTGGTCAATCATCAAGAGACGGGTGGACAAACAAAAACCTAAAAATTCTGACAAAATGAAAGCATTGATTGTGCAAGAATGGACAGCTATCAGTCAGGATTTGGTCCAGAAGTTGATTGAGAGCATGCCAGGGAGAATTGCAGAGGTCCTGAAGAAGAAGGGTCAACACTGCAAATATTGACTTGCTGCATTAACTCATTCTAAGGCTAAGTGCACACGTTCAGGAATATTTGCGTTTTTTTCGCGTTTTTTTCCGCGATTTTCCGCGGTAAAAACGCGAAAAAAACGCAAGCATTAAGCACCCTATACATGTTAATTGATTCCGCATGTTTTGGCCACATGTTGCGTTTTATTCCGCGAAAAAAACGCTTCGCGGAAAAAATAGCAACATGTTCATTAATTTTGCGGAATGTAAGCGGTTCATGTGCGGTGGTACCCAGGGTCTGGAGGAGAGGAGACTTTCCTCCTGGCCCTGGGTACCATATCCCTGGTAAAACAATAATTAAAATAATAAATAATGATATTCTCACCTTCCGGCGGCCCCCGCAGCTTTCCCGCCTTCAGCGACGCTCCCGGCAACTCCCGGTCCCAAGAGTCCTTTGCGAGAATCATCCAGATGGCATAGTGGTCTCGCGTGATGCTACGTCATCGGTGTGATTTGTCGCAAAGCATCCTTGGGACCGGGAATTGCCGGGAGCGTCGCTGAGAGGTGGGAAGGCTGCGGGGGCCGCCGGAAGGTGAGAATATCATTATTTATTATTTTTTTTATTATTTTTACATTAGATCTTTTTACTATTGATGCGACATAGGCGGCATCAATAGTAAAAAGTTGGTCACACGTGTCAAACACTATGTGTGACTCGTGTGACCAACCTGTCAATCAGTTTTCCAAGCGATGCTACAGATCGCTAGAAAAACGCTATTATTCTGGCGGGAATACGCATACAAAAAACGTGCGTATTTCCCGCGGGAGAAGTGCGGGATTGCCGCGGAAATTTCCGCGCCAATCCCGCAACGTGTGAACTTAGCCTAACTGTCAATATAAGCTTTTGTTACTCATATGTTTGCAATTATTATATTTCTGTCTGTGATAAAAACATCTGTCAAACACACATAAAAACCAGAGGGCAGCAGATCATGTGAAAATATAATATCTGTGTCATTCTCAAAACTTTTGGCCATGACTGTACACAGTGACTGCACCAGCAGAATAGTGAGTGCAGCTCTGGAGTATAATACAGGATGTAACTCAGGATCAGTAATGTAATGTATGTACACAGTGACTGCACTAGCAGAATAGTGAGTGCAGCTCTGGAGTATAATACAGGATGTAACTCAGGATCAGTAATGTAATGTATGTACACAGTGACTGCACCAGCAGAATAGTGAGTGCAGCTCTGGAGTATAATACAGGAGGTAACTCAGGATCAGTAATGTAATGTATGTACACAGTGACTGCACCAGCAGAATAGTGAGCGCAGCTCTGGAGTATAATACAGGATGTAACTCAGGATCAGTAATGTAATGTATGTACACAGTGACTGCACCAGCAGAATAATGAGTGCAGCTCTGGAGTATAATACAGGATGTAACTCAGGATCAGTAATGTAATGTATGTACACAGTGACTGCACCAGCAGAATAGTGAGTGCAGCTCTGGAGTATAATGCAGGAAGTAACTCAGGATCAGTAATGTAATGTATGTACACAGTGACTGCACCAGCAGAATAGTGAGTGCAGCTCTGGAGTATAATGCAGGATGTAACTCAGGATCAGTAATGTAATGTATGTACACAGTGACTGCACCAGCAGAATAGTAAGCGCAGCTCTGGAGTATAATACAGGATGTAACTCAGGATCAGTAATGTAATGTATGTACACAGTGACTGCACCAGCAGAATAGTGAGCGCAGCTCTGGAGTATAATACAGGATGTAACTCAGGATCAGTAATGTAATGTATGTACACAGTGACTGCACCAGCAGAATAGTGAGTGCAGCTCTGGAGTATAATACAGGATGTAACTCAGGATCAGTAATGTAATGTATGTACACAGTGACTGCACCAGCAGAATAGTGAGTGCAGCTCTGGAGCATAATACAGGATGTAACTCAGGATCAGTAATGTAATGTATGTACACAGTGACTGCACCAGCAGAATAGTGAGTGCAGCTCTGGAGTATAATACAGGATGTAACTCAGGATCAGTAATGTAATGTATGTACACAGTGACTGCACCAGCAGAATAGTGAGTGCAGCTCTGGAGTATAATACAGTATATAACTCAGGATCAGTAATGTAATGTATGTACACAGTGACTGCACCAGCAGAATAGTGAGTGCAGCTCTGGGGTATAATACAGGATGTAACTCAGGATCAGTAATGTAATGTATGTACACAGTGACTGCACCAGCAGAATAGTGAGTGCAGCTCTGGAGTATAATACAGGATGTAGCTCAGGATCAGTAATGTAATGTATGTACACAGTGACTGCACCAGCAGAATAGTGAGTGCAGCTCTGGAGTATAATACAGGATGTAACTCAGGATCAGTAATGTAATGTATGTACACAGTGACTGCACCAGTAGAATAGTGAGTGCAGCTCTGGAGTATAATACAGGATGTAACTCAGGATCAGTAATGTATGTACACAGTGACTGCACCAGCAGAATAGTGAGTGCAGCTCTGGAGGATAATACAGGATGTAACTCAGGATCAGTAATGTAATGTATGTACACAGTGACTGCACCAGCAGAATAGTGAGTGCAGCTCTGGACCATCCCACAGGAAGGGGCGGAGCTTGCCGTGCAGTCTGAATGTGGTGCCTGTGTGTGCTGCTCGGGAAGGGAGGTGAAGGTTTTCCATCCAGGACTTTTTGTCTGCCACCTTCCCGAGAAAGAAGGCTCATTTTGGAACTGGCCTCCAGGGCTGGGCCCCCGGCTCCCACCTCCCGGTCCAAGCCGGCGGGGGGTGGGAGGACTCCCAATCCGGCTAGGGTCACAAGATCTGGCCAAGGATCCAGCATGAAGACCCGCAGTACCCCCGAGGCCATGGCCGCGGCGGCTCCTTCCCCCGGAGGTAGGCCGAGTACGAGCAGGGGTGCTGCAGCGGGGCCCCTAAAGTGGGGCACCAAGATGGCGAAAGAAACCACCGTGGTCTATGGTTCCCGTGTCCATGCGCACCTCTGTGAGTACGAGGACGCCTCAAGGAAGCTAAGATCCCTCTGGGGGGAGTTGAGGGTAGCTAAGGAGAGGTCCAACAGGGCCTCCGGCAATAAGAAGGCTGAGCTATCCGCCGCGGTCAGAAAGATCCAGAGATCCATAGAAGACCTGGCAAGCCGGAGGGTGCGAGATCCTGGCCGGCAGCGGGCCCTTCCGCGAAAAGTTGGAGAATGACGACCGGTTCAGAGCCATGACCGGAGGGGCTCCTGAGGGGCCACGGAGCCCCGGCCAGGCGGTGGAGGAATGCGAGGAGGAGGTCGTGCCCTACCCACCGCCTGGTGGCCTGGTAAGAGATCTCCAGGCGTCGCACAGCGGGATAGCCCCCGAGCAAGTGTCTCTCCCGCCAGATTCTGGCTCTTCAGAGGGCAGCGAGTGCGAGGAGGAGGATGAGGATGGTGGTAGTAGTAGCAGTGAGGGGGGCTGCCTCGTCATGCAGCAGATCCAGCAGATCGAGTCCCCGGTCCGGTTTAACCAGCTGAGGTTCGGTGATGAGATCTGCGATGACGAGGCAACCAGGAGGGGGACGAAGAGAAAAGCTAAGAAGAAGGTAAAAAAAACATCTTGTGTCCAGAAATTTGTGTATGTCCCCCTCTCTGGGGCCCCCCGGTCCCGCTGTGCGGCACCCGCTACCCACCCCGGCTCGGGCTCTGTTGTGGGTCCGCAGCAAGGGAGCGGGGAGATTATGACGCACACCAAATACAGGGGTTCCAGGGCTATGGGGTACTCGGCACCGAGCCCATGGAAGTCTATGGGGATGTCACTGGCAGCAGAGCTCGGTCCGTTGCCCTGGGCGCTCATACAAAGGGGGATATTTACAGGGGATTTTAGAATAGTTCGTGACGCCACTGTGGTTTCTGATCAAATAGACCAGCGCTGCAGGGTGAATCTTCTGAGGGGATGTTATTGGGCAGCTAGATGTTAAGTCCCCCACAGGTGGGACTGTTCCCTCGAAGTCTATGGTGGAGCAAGGTGTAGATAAAGAGTCAGTCACACACAATTCAGTCTCTTTCCATACCTTTACTGATGTTGTTGGCAGGTATGTCCCGGGCTGCTGGTCAGGTTGAAGAATGCACATTCAGGGAATTGCTGAGCAGGTGTAAGGTCTCCTTTCTCCTTGAAGTGTATGTGAGTCCTAACTTGCATGAAGTCAAGTTTAACCCTTAATGTAGCAACTACGCCTGGCCGACATTGTGGTAGAGCCTTCTCTGTTGTGAATGGGGTTGAGATGAGTTCTGAGCAGAGACTCCCTCTGGTGGTTACAAGCGGTACGGGTCTGTTCAGTGAAGATTGTGAGGAATGGGAATCAGGTGTTACTGACTGGTCTTATATAAGGGAGTCACCTTCCCATCAGGGTTGCCGGTGATCAATTGTTCTGGTCTTAATCCTTTATTCCAGTTTCCCTTGTAGCCTGCTGTGTCGTGTCTGCATCTCCTGCTAACAGATAAGACATTTTCTTCTTTTGTGTTTGTGCTATATTTTTGCATTTTGTCCTGCACTTCTGTGGGGGCCTTCAGGGTCCCCTCCGGGGGCTTCTGCCCTCTCAGTTTGTTCAGCCACTGATGTTTGTACATTTGCTTTTTCCAGTTTTTTTAGTGGCTGCTGTTTTGATTTTGTTACACCAGAGAACTAATTTAGGTGGTAGAGGTCATGTGATCTCAGGTATTTTTTGAAATTAGTGGAGTTGGTGTTTTTCAGGGTTTTCTGGGATTGCAGTAAGTACCCTTCCTATCCTTTTCTATTTAGTTAGTTTGGGCCCCAACGTTTGCTCATACTATTTTCTTTCTGTGTCTGTATTTCATCTTGTCTAACCGCCATTACATGTTTGGGGGCTTTCTATTATCTTTGGGGATCTGCTCCGGGGCAGATAGCTTTCCTATATCTATCTTCAGGTGTAGTTAGTTTCTCAGGCTGTGACGAGGCGTCTAGGACCAACGTAGGAACGCTCCACGGCTGCCTCTAGTTGTGGTGGTTAGTCAGGGTACTGCAATCTCATAGATTCCAACTGCTCTGGTGTATTGCCTTTTTTACCTGCACTCCTCAGCTACCGAAACATAACAGTATCACCGGCCAAAAAATTAAAAATTGTATGGTACTCACAGAAGGGAAAAAATACTGTGAAAGAAAAAAGGTTGTCAGGGTTGTCAGAGATATTTTTCTGTTTGTTGCATTTTTTTTTTCCCTCTGTATCTCTGGGTGCTGGGGAGAATCTTTTCTCTCAATGGAGTTTGCACAGTTGTCTGGCCGTGTGGATCAGCTTGCCACTGAGGTTCAGAGTATTGCTGCATATCTTGCTAGGTTGCCTGTTGTGGAACCTAGGATTCCCATGCCAGATTTGTTTTTAGGGGATCGAGCTAAGTTTCAGAATTTCAAAAATAATTGTAAATTGTTTTTTGCCTTAAAATCTAAGTCCTCAGGGAACGCAGCGCAGCAGGTTCAAATTATCATCTCTCTCCTGCGCGGCGATCCTCAGGATTGGGCTTTTTCCCTGACACCTGGGGATCCTGTTTTGAGTGATGTTGATGCATTTTTTCAGGCTTTGGGGTTATTGTACGATGAGCCTAATGTCACTGATCAAGCTGAAAAAGCCTTGTTGGCATTAAATCAGGGGCTTGATGACGCTGAGTTATACTGTCAGAGATTCCTTGGGGGGGGCAGTCCTGACCAAATGGAATGACGACGCTTTGGCAGCCCTTTTTCGGAAGGGTCTGTCAGATAATGTAAAGGATGTTATGGTGGGATTCCCTGTCCCCTCTGGTCTCAATGATTCTATGTCATTAGCGATTCAAATTGACAGACGTTTGCGTGAGCGGAGAAGTATGCGTGGAATGGTGTTGCCTTGTGAACCAGCTTCTGAATACATGCAGTGTGATAGAGTGGTATCTGGGGCACAGCGTCATGAGTTTCGAAAGCGCATGGGTTATGTTTCTACTGTGGTGATGCCTCTCATGCTATTTCAGTCTGCCTTAAGCGGGGAAGACGTTTTGCACGCTCAGTTGTCTTGGGTAGTGTTCAGACTAAGTTTTTATTAACTGTCACTCTGATATGCTCTCTGTCCTCATTTTCTGCTCAGGCTTTCGTTGATTCTGGAGCAGCTATTAACCTGATGGATTATGATTTTGCTAAACGTTGTGGGTTTCCCTTGATACCCCTACAGAAGTCTATTCCCCTACTGGGGATCGATTCTACCCCTTTGGCTGAGAATAAACCCCAGTTTTCTACTCAGGTGATAATGAGGGTTGAACCTGATCACCAGGAGTGCTGCAAATTTTTGGTTCTGTATAATCTGCATGACATTATCGTGCTGGGTTTCCCTTGGTTACAGTTTCATAATCCTGTTTTGGATTGGAAATCTGTGTCTGTAACCAGTTGGGGCTGCCAATGTGTTAATACCAACACTCCTGTTTTTTCTGCCTCCCCCAGGCTCAGGATGTTCCTGACTTTTTGATTGATTTTTCTGATGTGTTTAGCGAAAGTAAATCTGCATCCTTGCCTCCCAATAGGAGCTATGACTGCGCTATTGAATTAGTGCCGGGTAGTAAATTCCCTAAAGGTCGCCTTTTTAACTTGTCTGTACCTGAACATGACGCTATGCGGTCTTATATCAAGGAATCATTGGAGAAGGGTCATATCAGACCATCCTCTTCACCCTTAGGTGCCGGTTTTTTCTTTGTGGCCAAAAAAGATGGTTCATTAAGGCCGTGTATTGATTATCGTCTCTTGAACAATATTACTGTGAAATATCAATACCCGTTACCCTTGATTTCTGACCTGTTTTCCAGGGTGAAAAACGCTACTTGGTTTACCAAGCTTGACCTCAGGGGGGCGTATAACCTTATTCGCATTAAGCACGGGGATGAATGGAAGACGGCATTCAATACCCCTGAAGGGCATTTTGAGTACCTAGTGATGCCCTTTGGGCTCACTAATGCTCCTTCCGTCTTCCAGTCCTTCATGAATGACATTTTCAGGGATTTTGTGGACAAATTTCTGATTGTTTATTTGGATGATATCTTGATTTTTTCTAATGACTGGGACTCTCATGTGAAACATGTTCGAACTGTGTTCCAGATTTTGAGAGAGAATGCTCTGTATGTGAAGGGATCAAAGTGTCTTTTTGGCGTACAGAGGATCTCATTTCTGGGATTCATTTTGTCCCCATCTGTTATCGAAATGGACCCGGTCAAGGTTCAGGCCATCTGTGATTGGGTCCAACCTACTTCATTAAAGGCTCTTCAGAGATTTTTGGGTTTTGCCAATTTTTATCGTAAATTTATTGGTAATTTCTCGGTTATTGTTAAACCATTAACTGATTTGACCAGAAAAGGTTCTGATGTGGTGAATTGGCCTCCTGAGGCAGTCTCTGTGTTTCAGGAACTTAAGCAGAGATTCACTTCTGCTCCTGTTCTACGGCAGCCTGATGTTTCTCTGCCATTTCAGGTGGAGGTTGATGCCTCTGAAATTGGGGCAGGTGCTGTTTTGTCCCAAAAAGATCCAGAGACCTCTAAAAGTAACCCTTGTGCCTTTTTCTCTCGAAAATTTTCTCCTACTGAACGTAATTATGACGTGGGTAATCGGGAGTTATTGGCCATGAAGTGGGCTTTTGAAGAGTGGAGACATTGGCTGGAGGGAGCCAAACATCAGGTGGTGGTCCTTACGGACCATAAGAATCTGGTCTATCTGGAATCTGCCAAGCGACTCAATCCTAGACAGGCCAGGTGGGCCTTGTTTTTCACACGTTTTAATTTTGTGGTTTCCTTTCTTCCTGGCACTAAGAATGTTAAGGCGGATGCCCTCTCGAGGAGTTTCCTTGTGGACTCTCCTGAGTTATCTGATCCTTCTGTTATTTTGAAAGAGGGTGTAGTTCTTTCCGCCATCTCGCCCAATTTGAGACTTGCTCTGGAGGGGTGTCAGGAGGATAGGCCCGAGTGCTGCCCTGTTGGAAAATTGTTTGTCCGGACCAGTGGAAAAAGAGTGTGATGTCTGAGATTCATTGTTCCGCATTGGCTGGGCATCCCGGAATTTTTGGTACCAGAGACTTGGTTAGTCGGTCCTTTTGGTGGCCTACCTTGTCTCGTGATGTCAGGGAATTTGTGCAGTCCTGCGGGACTTGCTCTCGCTCCAAACCTTGCTCTCGCTCTAGTGGTTTGTTGATGCCATTGCCTGTGCCCAAGAGACCATGGACCCATATCTCTATGGATTTCATTTCCGACCTTCCGTTTCTCAGAGAATGACCACCATCTGGGTAATTTGTGATAGGTTTTCCAAAATGATACATCTTGTGCCATTACCTAAGTTGCCTTCCTTCTCTGAATTGGTGCCGTTGTTCCTTCAGCACGTGGTTCGTTTACACGGCATTCCTGAGAACACTGTGTCTGACAGAGGAGTCCAGTTTGTTTCCAGATTTTGGAGGACTTTTTGTTCTAAACTGGGTGTTCAATTGTCTTTCTCCTCGGCATTTCATCCTCAGACCAATGGTCAAACTGAGAGAACAAACCAGACATTGGAGACTTATCTTAGATGCTTTGTGTCTGCTGATCAGGATGACTGGGTCTCTTTTTTACCTTTGGCTGAGTTTGCTCTTAATAATAGGGCTAGCTCTGCCACTTTGATGTCTCCGTTTTTCTGTAATTCTGGGTTTCACCCTCGATTTTCTTCGGGACAGACGGAGGCTTCTGTCTGTCCAGGTGTTGACTCTGTTGTGGAGCGTATGCAGCAGATTTGGGACCAGGTAGTGGAGAGGTTGTCCCTCTCTCAGGAGAAGGCCCAGCGGTTTGCTAACCGGCATAGGACTGATGGTCCTCGGTTTAAAGTGGGGGACTTGGTCTGGTTGTCCTCAAAGAATATTCCTATGAGAGTAGCATCTCCTAAATTTAAGCCTAGGTTCATTGGACCTTATAAGATCATTGAGATTCTTAATCCTGTTTCTTTTCGTTTGCTTCTTCCAGGGACATTTAAGATCCATAACGTGTTCCACAAGTCCTTGTTGAAGAGGTTTGTTGAGCCAGTGGTTCCTGCTGCTGTGCCTCCTGACCCTGTTTTGGTTGAGGGCAATCTGGAGTATGTGGTTGAGAAAATATTAGATTCTCGTTTTTCTAGACGGAAACTCCAGTATTTGGTTAAGTGGAGAGGTTATGGTCAGGAAGACAATTCTTGGGTGTTTGCTTCGGACATCCATGCTAGGAGACTCATCCGTGCGTATCATAGAACTCATCCTGACCGACCTGGTTGCTCAAATGAGGGTTCGGTGACCCCTCCTCAAGGGGGGGGTACTGTTGTGAATGGGTTTGAGATGAGTTCTGAGCAGAGACTCCCTCTGGTGGTTACAAGCGGTACGGGTCTGTTCAGTGAAGATTGTGAGGAATGGGAATCAGGTGTTACTGACTGGTCTTATATAAGGGAGTCACCTTCCCATCAGGGTTGCCGGTGATCAATTGTTCTGGTCTTAATCCTTTATTCCAGTTTCCCTTGTAGCCTGCTGTGTCGTGTCTGCATCTCCTGCTAACAGATAAGACATTTTCTTCTTTTGTGTTTGTGCTATATTTTTGCATTTTGTCCTGCACTTCTGTGGGGGCCTTCAGGGTCCCCTCCGGGGGCTTCTGCCCTCTCAGTTTTGTTCAGCCACTGATGTTTGTACTTTTGCTTTTTCCAGTTTTTTCAGTGGCTGCTGTTTTGATTTTGTTACACCAGAGAACTAATTTAGGTGGAAGAGGTCGTGTGATCTCAGGTATTTTTTGAAATTAGTAGAGTTGGCGCTTTTCAGGGTTTTCTGGGATTGCAGTAAGTACCCTTCCTATCCTTTTCTATTTAGTTAGTTTGGGCCCCAGCGTTTGCTCATACTATTTTCTTTCTGTGTCAGTATTTCATCTTGTCTAACCGCCATTACATGTTTGGGGGCTTTCTATTATCTTTGGGGTTCTGCTCCGGGGCAGATAGCTTTCCTATATCTATCTTCAGGTGTAGTTAGTTTCTCAGGCTGTGACGAGGCGTCTAGGACCAACGTAGGAACGCTCCACGGCTGCCTCTAGTTGTGGTGGTTAGTCAGGGTACTGCAATCTCATAGATTCCAACTGCTCTGGTGTATTGCCTTTTTTACCTGCACTCCTCAGCTACCGAAACATAACACTTCTCTGTCTCTGATAATCAGATGTTGGAAAGAACGAAGTCCTCCTATTGCAGCGTCCTGCTCAAAGTCCTTGTTCTCCCTGACTCCAGTTACGTATCAACACTTAGGGCTACCTTCTGTGACTTGAAGTCCAGCAAGGATTCCGGTGTTTCCTATCACTAGCCGTGAAGTACTAGCAATGCCTCGGACCCCGGTGTCCGGTTAACTAAGTGAAGGTGATCTGTCACCTAGGTCACTTATCCTTCTTTCTCCACTCGCCTGTCGCCCTGCTCTTGCCCTTAACATAAGCACGGTAGCAGTGGGTGTAGTTGTCAGCTTTCTTTCCGAGCTCACTGACCTGTTCTCAGTTGCCTCGTTGTTATAACTGCTGTAGTTCCCTTCCTTCTTTCCTTCCAGACTCTGTCCAGAGCAGCTCACAGGACGTTCCGTCAGACTGTATACACGCTGTAGCTCCGAGAGTCACTTTCCACTTTCTAGAGAACACCGGCAACTGTCTCTGAGGTAACTGCTTCAGATTCAGATGTAACTCTGACTAGGCTAGAGTGATTACCTTGCCCACTCGTACTAGCCTCCACTTCAGTATATGGTGAGCTACAGGAGCTCTGTCAGATTTCAGTCTTATCTCCTCTCCCTCCAAGACTAGACTCTGCACACTTCTGACAGGAACTGATCCTGACAGGAAACGTACTCAGACTGGCTTCTGAAACTAGAATGGCTTGTCTGGCTACTGCTACCTAATCACACTGACTTAAATAGTCTAAGACGCCCTCTGGTGGCAGTGTTGGAAATGTGTGTGATGTGAATGAATATCAGGCTTCACAATTACCTTTCTTGTGCATTTTCCTGGAGACATGTGTACCAAGCGCAGCTGGGCCACACAATTACAGGCCATGACACGCAGGGCGCCGCCTCGGTTTGTGGTAATGGAGGGGGTAGTGACGTGTCTGATATGGAGCATGGTGTGGAGGGCGGCCCAGTGGTGGGCAAGAGAGTGGCAGCCGGGACCGCATCTCCGGCGGTGAGCGCTGTGGTGTCTGGGTCCCCCACTTACGGATCCGTTACTGGATCGCTTCTGGGGACACAGGCACCTAGTAAAGTGAAGGGGGCGGGGCCTGCAGCTCCGGCAGAGCCGGCTCATAAGAAACAACTGGTGGGGTCAGCTCCCCTGGCGGGGTCTGCGGTTAAGTCTGGGCTGGGGGCCCCGCCGCCGGTAGATGCTAAGGGGGAGTGGCCTAGCCTGGGGCCGGCCGCCGGAGTCGCTGTGCCCAAGCTGTTTGTGGCCCAGGGTGTGGTGGTTGGGGGTGCTGTGCCCTGGGGGGCTGGTACTGCCGGGGGGGCCCCTGGGGGTGGACTCGGCTCCGGGGGTCCCACTGCGGCCGGTCTCGGGGGGCGTAGCCTCCTCGGCACCCGCCGCTCATGTGGGTGCAGCTCTGGACGGCAGCGTTGTGAAGCTGGAGGCTGGGGGCGTGGCTTCCCAGCAAAAGAGAAAAAAAATGGTGATCTTGGCCAGCAATGAAGCAGAAACTGCAGCAGACAACAGCAAGGGCACATGCCTGGCCGGGTATCCTGAGTCTGGGGGCTTACCTGCAGTGGGGGCGCCGGCGAGGAGCCAGGATGGAGCTGGAGGCAGGACTGCTCCTGGCTTAATCTCTGCCAGTGGGAGAGAAGGCTTTGTGAATGCTGTGGAGGAAGTGCTACTGAAACCAAATGGCAGCTCAGGTCTTAAAGGGCCAGCAGCACTGTGTGTGCTGAACCCCCCGGCAGGGAAGATGCCACCAGTAGGTGGCAGTAGCAGTGTGGTAATATCTATAAATACCCAAAAAGTGAGGCAAAATAATATTGACCCCAGTGTGCATATGAGTGAGAGTGGAGTGACTGATGGAGTGGATGAGGAGGGTGTGGGTATGGAAGTGTCTGCGGTTGAGGATGCGGGTGGCAGTGTGTCTAAAGTGGCAAGTGTGAATGGGGTGGTAAGTGTGAATGGGGTGTCTGATGGTTCTGGAAGGAGGGGGGAGGGGGCCAGTCCATCTGCCCCCCGGCCACCGGTCCTCTGAGTTATTCGGGGGTGGTGGCTGAAGCCTCAGGGTCTGGTCAGGGGGTTTCCTCGCCTCTGGACCTCAGGGATGGCGTCTTGCGGCGCCGTTTCCTGGAGGCCCTCAAAAAAGGAGAACGGACGATCAATGTAGAGGGCAGAGAGGTGGACTTGGCCTTTTGGCTGGATAGATACGGCCTGGCTGCCTTCCAAGATAAAAGGGAGGGGGAAACGGTTTGGTCCCTCCCGACAGCCGGGCAGGGGGTGGCCAGGCGGAATGTGGTCCATCTTCGGTGGAGGGGCAGTGAAGCGTGCCCGCCAAGAGCGAGGGTTGTGGAGCTCCTTCTGAAGATGGACTTCAGGGCGACAGACATCTTTGCCCTGATTCATCCGTTTGGCACCTCCTTCTTCGATGTCAGTTTTGTTCGGCCAGAGGGCCTAGAGCTTTTCTGGTCGAATTTCGAACTGGCAAAGGGGGAGCCCGGCTGGCGAGACTTTGCCATACAGGCGGTGTCTCGCCAAAATAGTGTAAAGAGGGTGACCGTTCTGACAAGTAATGAGTCACTCTCTGGGGTCGACATCATGACGTGGCTTTCCCGTTATGGGGAAGTCACGGACGTCCCTAAGAAAAATAGGGACGAGTTTGGCATTTGGTCAGGGGGCTGGACCTTCATGGTAAAGTTGAAGGTTTCAGGAGGTACGGTCACCCACATCCCCTCCTCAGCATTTCTGGGGAGGGACAGAATCCAGATCTTCTACCAGGGGCAACCGAAGGTCTGCCACAGGTGCGGTGATCCCCGCCACTTCAGCGCAGGCTGCAAGGTGCAGAAGTGTGCCTTGTGTGGCGGGGTAGGTCATCTTGCCGCAGCCTGTGGTGACATTAGGTGTCACCTGTGTGGTGACCTAGGTCACCCGTATAGCCGCTGCCCCCGCTCCTTTTCCGGCACCATCTCTGGCCCAGCGGGGGGGAACCATGGGGGGGGTCCCCGGTGGTACAACTTCTGCTGGGGCTGGGGGTGGAGGCGTGAGGGGAGCTGAGGGGTCAGTGAGGAAAGGCGAGGCTGGTACATCTGCCCACCAGTGGCAACAGGTGAGGCACCGTAAGGGCAGGGGGCAGGATAAGCCTCAGGCAACTGGGGTGATGACTGCCCCCACCCTGGAGGCGGCAGCCGAAGCCTCTGAGGCCCTGGGGGAGAAGGCGGTGAGCGAGGAGATCCGGAGGTTGGAGAGGGAGGTGGCTGCTTCTGATAACTCTTCCCAGTATGAAAGTGTGGATGAAGAGGTGGTGGAGCAGCCTAAAAAAACGGTGTGACAATCGTACCGGTAAGAGGCGGAAGAAGAAGAACAAGGCTAAAAAATCTAATGTCCCCCCCCTGACCGCTAGGGTGCCTACGGAAGGGCTCACCGGCTCACCTCTGATCCCCCTCTCCAATCGGTTCCAAGCCCTCGATGACTCTGCTGTGTCAGAGGTCGGGGGTGAGGGGCCGGATGCAACATCTGGGGTGCCTTCAGGGAGTGGCGAGGTCCGTCCTCCGGGGGATTCACACTCCTCTGGCAGGGGGACTACCTCGGGGTACAGGGGCGAGGAATCTAGTGTTGGGAAGGAGGTGTCCACTGCTGCTAAGGAGGATATGGACACCTCGGTGTCTTTAAAGAGGAGGGGTGAGTCGGGCTCCTCCTCAGAGGGGGAGAGGAAATCTGGGGGTACGGTTAAAAAACAGGCCGTCTAACTCAATCACCCATGATGGCGGAACCTACCCGTTGACTCTGGCGTTGATTAATGTCGCCAGCATAAAGTCGGATACGGCTAGATTCACGGCCTTTGATTTTTTCACCCGGGTTGAGGCTGATATTTTATTTTTGCAGGAGACCAGACTAACGGACCTGGGGTCCATCCACAAAGCAAAGAGGGAATGGAGGAGTGGGCCCTCATACTGGTCTCTTGCGGCCGAGCCGTATAGCGGGGTTAGCGGTCCTTTTTAAGACCGCGGAGGTGGAATGCAGACGGGTGATCGAGGTAGAAATGGGGAGATGTTTGGTCCTTGACGTCTTCATGAGGGGACAGGAGCTTCGGCTCATCAATATCTATGGTCCGCAATCTAAGTGGGACCGTAAATGTCTCTTCCTGAGGATCAAGCCCTATCTTTTTACGAGCCGGCAGGTGGTCTTCGGTGGGGATTTTAATACTATAACCAGACTCCGTGATAGGGGAGGCCCCGGAGACCGGCTGACTTATGATAGCGTAGCCTTGAATAGCATAGTAAGCGAAGCTCGCCTGGTGGATGTCCACATCCGGCACACCCCAGGTCACGAGGGTTTCACCTTTTATAGGGGAAGCAGTAGGTCTAGGATAGATAGGTTTTTTTTAAAGGAGGAAGCCGTCTCTTCTGCAGTGTCCGCTGTTGAGGTGGAGTTCTCCGATCACTGTTTAATTTTCTTTACTTTGAATGTTACAGAGACTCCCCGGATGGGGAGAGGCCTATGGAAGCTGAATTCGTCCCTTCTGGAAGAAGCGGAAGTAAGACAGTCCTTTGAGGAATTTCTTCAGAGCCAGGTACCTCTCTTGGGTCTTTGTAGCAGTAAGTCTGAGTGGTGGGAGATCTTCAAAAGAAGGGTCGCAAGGTTCTTCCGTCAGCTCTCGAGCCTCAGGGGCCTGAACAGGTACCGCCTGTATCGGCAGCTGGGGAGGAAACTCGAGCAGCTCGTCTCGACTGGAGGGGACCGAGAGGAAATCTCCAGGGTGAAGACCTTGCTCAAGGGGTGCCAGTACGATAGGCACACATCCTTGGTTTTTGAGAGGGATTTCGGGAGGTACCGCTCACCCGACCCTTACAGAAATTGCAGGTTGTCAGTGAATTGTAAGATGGTGACAGGACTGATCGACAGTACGGGGTCCCTGAACAGATCCAAATCAGGGATCCTGGAGGTGGTCAGATCCTTCTACTCGCACCTCTTGGGGAGGAGAGATCCTGATCGGGATGAGATGTCGGCTTTCCTGGCTGAAACCATCCCTGAGCCAGGGGATGACCCCTCTCTTCATGTTTTGGTAGAGGCAATCAGGGAAGAGGAAGTGAGACGGGCGATTGATGGGCTACGGCCCAAAAAGTCGCCCGGTCCGGATGGCTTAACATTCGAGTTCTACAAGACTTTTCGGGACTCTTTGGTCCCCTCTTGACTGAGGTGTTTAATGAGTGCCTCTCCTCGGACACTCTGCCCAGTTCAATGAGGAAGTCAGCCCTGATTATCCTGTCAAAGGGTAAAGACTCGTCCCGTATTGAGAATTGGCGTCCCATAGCGCTTCTCAATACGGACCAAAAGGTTCTGGCAAAGGTGCTTTTTAATCGGTTGGTGAAGTTTGCACCCCGGCTCCTTTCGGGGGCCCAGCACTGCTCTGTTCCAGGCCGCAGTACATTTAGTGCTGTGCTCGGTGTCGAGAGGCAGTGGAGCAGGCAGGGCGGGTCACTGGAAGGGTACTTGCTGTCCTTAGACCAGGCAAAGG